>CM021106.1:547455679-547474988 GCA_007115665.2 Sequoiadendron giganteum
AATTCTCAGCCCTTGACCCTTAATCCCTTAACCCTAGGTGGGTAGAGAAACATAGGTGGGATATAGAGTGATGAAGGGAGAGGTAGGTAAACAAAGGGATAGGTGAGATAAATATAGGTAGAGAGGGAAGGAGATGTAGAGAGAGGAGAGATAAAGAGAACTAGAGAGGGGAGGGAGGGACAAGTAGGGAGGAGATAGAAGTTTGTGTGTGCAAGAGAGAGAGAGAGAGAGAGAGAGAGAGAGAGAGAGAGAGAGAGAGAGAGAGAGAGAGTAGAGAGGAAGAGAGGGAGGAGACATAGTTGAGATATAGAGTGATGGAGGGAGAAGTGGGTAAAGAGAGGGAGAGGGGAGATAAAGATAAATATAGAGGGAAGGAGATGTAGAGAGAGATGATAGATAGAGAGAAGTGGAGAGTGGAGGGATGGTGGGAGAGGAAAGGAGGAGATAGAGGTGAGTGTGTGTGAGAGGGAGAGAGAGTGAGAGGAGAGAAAATGAGGGGACAAAGGAAGGGGGAGAGAGAGAAATAGATTAGAGAGGGAAGGGGGGAGAGATATAGAGTAGAGAGGGAAGGAGAGAGTAAGAGAGAAAGATGGGTGAGGGAGAGAGTGGTAGGTAGTGGAGTGAGAGGTAGGTAGAGAGGGAAGGAGAGAGGGATTGATAGGAGGGAGAGAGGGAAGGAGGGAGGGTGAGATGGAGAGAGTGGTGAGATAGAGAGTAGAGAGGTAAGGAGAGAATGAGAAATAGAGATAAAGAGAGAGAGGGAGGTTGGAGGGAGGGAGAGGTAGAAAGGGATAAGTAAGACATAGATAGGGAAGGAGGGAAAGTTGGATAGAGAGAGGAGGTTGTGAGAGGGAAGGAGGGAATTGGGAGAGAGGATGGGGTGATAGGTAGGGATAGAGAGGAGAGAGTGAGAGAGAAAGAGAGGGATGGAGAGACAGAGAGAGGTAGGTAGAGGAAGGGAGAGGAGAGATAGAGAGTAGAGAGGGAAAGAGATAGGGAAGGAGACATAAGTGAGATAGAGAGGTATGGAGAGAGATAGTAATGGAGGGAGAGGTAGGTATATAGAGGGAAAGAGAGAGGAGAGATAGAGAGTAAAGAGGGGAAGGAGGGAGGGAGATAGAGGTGTGTGTGAGTGACTGAGAGAGAGAATGGTGAGATAGAGAAAAGGAGAAATTGAGAGAGAAAGAGGGGGGAGGGAGGGACAATATTGAGAGAGATTGGGAGGAGAGACAAAAAGAAGGGGAGGGAGGGTGAGGTCAAGAGAGGGATGGAGAGGAGAGATAGAGAGGGAAAGAGGGAGGGAGGGAGTGTTAGCAAGGGAGGTAGAGGTTTGTGTGTGAGAGAGAGAGATAGAGAGAGTGGTGAGATAGAGAGGGGAGAGTGAGAGGGAGGGAGAGAGAATTATGATATAGAGAGGAGAGAGCTAGAGATAAAGCGGGGGAAGAAAGGGATAGAGAGTGAGAGAGAGATGCGTGTAGAGGGAGGGAGAGGAGAGATAGAGAGTAGAGAGGGAAAGAGGTAGGGAGGGAGACATAAGTGAGATACAAAGTGATGAAGGGAGAGGTAGGTAAATAGAGAGAGAGGGGAGATAAAGATAAGTAGAGAGGGAAGGAGACGTAGAGAGAAGAGATAGAGAGTAGAGAGGGGAGGGAGGGAGGTAGATGTAAGGAGGAGATAGAGGGGTGTGTGTGAGAGAGGGAGGAAGGGAGAGAGAGAGAGAGAGAGAGAGAGGGAGTGGAGAGATAGAGAGTAGAGTGAAGGAGAAAGTGAGAGAGAAAGATGATACAACTTGCTGACTACTAAAATTTGACCTCCTGATTACTAAAATTTGAATTGTTGATTACTAAAATTTGACTGTCTGAAATTTTTAAGATCTTCCAAAAACTAGAAATCCTACCTATATATACATGAAATATAACTTAAAGGATAAGAAAGTAAATGTCCATATGTAAATGTCAACTTATACTTAAATTTGTATTTCATGTATATAGTTTCCCTAGTAGAGAAAGAGAAAATGAAAGAGTTTAGAAAAATGCTTTCCAAAATTCATTGCAAAATTCAAGCTATTTGGCAATCGCCAAATTTGGTGCTCACCAAATAGGCTCGATATTACCAAGCCTATTTGGTGAGCAACAAATTTGGCGAGCGTAATATGACCTATTATGGGTTTTTTTTGCAATTTGGCACTGAAATTGTGTCACAGATTGGTGCACTTACCCATGCATATGGGTAATCCATTCATGAGCATGTGTAGATACATCTATCTACTTATACTCATGCACACATTCAATCATGTGTATGAGTTTATCGTTGACACATACATTATATACATATATACATTATATATATATATATCCCATCAATTAAATAGAAATGCATAAGGAAGAACTCAAACATTATGAATATAATCAAAACTTAAATTCCTAGATAGAGATGTCAAAAATAAACCACAAGCAAGACTAAAGGTAACTTACTATTCCCAAAACTATTATCCTAACTTGACCAAACTAAATGTGTGTGCGTGAAAGCTTGGTTTTAGGTCTTAATCAGAGGTTACTAGACCAAATTCTTCTCCTTGAGTGATACTTCCCCTCTCTTCAGGAGGCTTGATTTAATTCTTGCATCCAACTTTACACTTTGCAATAGTAGTTAGATGAAAATTATACATTCACTTCCATCATATATTTTAGCAATCAATACATTCCATAACATCAAATTGAATCAATATTTATTCTTCATATTTCCAAACACATAAAGCATAAATTCACTCATCTAAATAATTTTCACCCAATTAGGTAAAATTAAATAAGTAGTAGCACAATGGGGTGTAACAACATACCTTAAAATTGGAGATTCAATTTGAGAAACTACCCAATTATGTTTAGTTTGTTTTTCTTCTTGCATCAAACTCCTTAAGAATTTGAGCTTTTCACAAACTTGCTTCCTTTTCAACATTCAATTCTATATAACTCTAATAGAATTACTAAAAAATATATAATTAACCAATCTATAATGTGAAATTATAACAATAAATCATAATTAACATTGTAGCACTACAAGCATGAAAATTTGAGTTCATATAATCAAATTTGATGCAAAAACTCTATTATTTCCTCCTTCCTAAGTTGGTGAATCAGAAAAAGGTGGTGCAAAGGTGGTGGAATATTTAAGAATTGCATGTGCTTTCCCCAACAACATAAACAAGTATTTTTTTGTCGGATAATGCATAGAAGTAGGAGAATAACAAAGCATGTGGGCCTAGATCACGAGTGTCTTTCCTTTTTTACCATTTTTAGAGAAAGAAAAAACGTGCTCATGTTATAACATGAGTGCGTTATAATGTGAGTGTGTTATAATGCGAGCACATTTTGGATTTCTCTAAAAATGACCAAATTTCAATTTTTTCAAAGAGCGCTCGCATTTTGAAAAAGTTGACTTTGTAAAGGTTTTAAATCTGTCATCATATGTCAATAGGGGGTTGGGTTGAGCTACATCTATGAGACCTTTCTTCGAGAAATTATGACATCTTGTAAGTGCTATGTATGTCTTATTTTTTGTGTGATATGGAGTCTCACCATAATTCCCTATATGGTCAACACTATACCTTATACCTTAAAACCTAAACCCTAAACATTATACCCTATGCCTTAACACTATACCCTATACCCTCAACACTTAACACTATGTAGGCTATACCTTAACCTTATACTCTAAACCCTATACCTTAAACCCTAAACACTACAACCTCAACCCTCATCCCTAAATCCTACAACCTCAACCCTCATCCCTTTATCATACAACCTAAACTCTAATCCCTCAACCCTATAGCCTCAACCCTCAACCCTAATCCCTCAACCCTCTACCCTATACATTAAACCCTCAACCCTTTTGTGTTACTTTCACACACATGCCCCACCAAAGGCGAGGACCCTCTTTTCTTTCTTTTTCATTTTTTTTGCTTTAGGTTCTTCCTTTTCCCCTTTAGGGATAAGTTCCTTAAAATTTTGAATCACTTTGCCTTTCAAGATTTTTATGATCATATTTGCACTTTAGTTGTGTTCATTTTGTAACATTTTGGTCTTGTTTGGATTCTTAGAGTCATTGGTTTCATGGAAATTTCATTATGGCATCAAATTGGTAAAGTATGGGAGAGTTTTGCTAAATCCCTAAGGGGTCGAATTACCCGAAGTCTTGAGTTTCTCTAAATCTGTGGGTAATCATATTCCCCAAGTCTTTGATATTTTGTTGAATTCGTTCCTAGTTGGATTCCCTGGGGTGTTCTGGCTCACTAAATTCAATCCTTGGTAGAATCCATGAGGTTTTCTTTTTCGCGAAATCTGTGTCATCACGAAATCCTAGAATCTTCACTAGAATGTCTTGTCAAGCCATTTATTACCTACTATAGTCGAGTATTTTTCCATTAATGAGAGTTTGTGGGGTGATTTATATCCCATTTTGATGTCATTTTTCATTCAACATTTTAAGAGCTTGTGTTTTAAAGAGAATTTGAGTGTCTAGATGATTCAAGGGCTTGGATTCAGGCATATTTAGCTGGTGGATTTCATCAGTTGATTGGCTAAGGTTTTTAGGTGTGCATCTTGTGCTTCATCACCATTGTTCGAGTTGCAAGGTAGGGTTTTTGACTTCCTTGTGAAATTTTGTGGGTGATTATAGCATGGATTTTAATGGTATGCTTGTTTGTGGTCAAAATTTGAATGACATTCAATGATTTTGAGCGAATTTCATTTTGAGTTGCATTTGCATTTGAACTCAATGGTAAATTCATTTTTTTGAAAATGATTATCATCTCTCTAACTCTATCATTGGGTGTGGTTCAATTCTTGCTTTGAGATTAGTCTTATTTTCCTTCATGTTCATTTGGATTAGTGAATTGAGATTGATTAGGGCTTTGTTTTGCATATTTTTTGAACTAGGGTTTAGGTTTTTATTATTTTGATAATACATTTCATGGGTTTTGAGTTTGGACAACATGAATTAGGGCTAATTTGAACCAAAATAATCAATCCTCTTGTTGTTCTTATGAATTTAAGGTTGATAAGTGCATTCATAGGTAAACTCTAGCTCATTCTATTTTGAAAGCCATGACTGTGATGTTGGGTGATTGAGTTCATAGATTATAATTTGAACTAGGTCATAGACTATGATTCAATCTTGATTTAGATTTTTGATATCATTGTGAAATTTGAAATCAAGTCTTAACATCTAATAATAAAGAATGTGGTGTGATTGTTCCATTATGAACCAAGGAGTCACAACTTGTTTGGTAAGTTTTCATGGGATGTTTTAATTCTCAGAATACCCAAAGTTTCTCTCCACTCAATCTTTTTCTTTAGGGAAAATTGGATAACTAGCTTTTCATGTAATCCTTTGGCTCATGGAAATCCCGAATATATAACCTCGTTGAATCCTCATCATAGTAGATTACATGAACACTAGAGTCTCACAGATTCTATTTGTATTCGGATTCCATGAACTTTTGTGAATTTTATTAGGTCAGGTAATGTGGTATGTTGGATGTATGGATGGCACTATAAGGATTCAATGTTAAGTTTTTAAATACATTTAGATTATGTGAAAGATATTACATGATTCTCCATATTATTTACTTGAGTTTTAATGCATTTCATGGAATCCATCCAATCAAGAAAGCTTGAGAAACCTGTGTTCGTTAAATCCTTCAGGGGCTGGATTCCTCGAAATCCATTGAAACCCAAAATCCCCGAAGTCTCTAAAAGCCCGATGTGCACTTGAAACTTGGTATTAAGGGTTTTTAATTTGATTTCTATGATTTTTAGCAGTAACTTTTGATTGATCATTTTAAAATGTGGCTAATTAGTTTATTCTTCATGAAATCCTTGGGAACCAGGATTCCCTAAAATCCTTCAATAGTCAAAATCTCTGAAGTTCCCAAAAATCCTAAAATGTGCTTAGCACTTGATCTTAAGGATTTGCAACTTGGTTTTATGGATTCTTATGATGAATTACGGATGATCATATGTCACATATGTGATATAATGTTAAAATTGATGATGCAATGGTATTGTGGTTGATTCTTCTTTACATTTTAGTAATTATGCTATTTCCTCTAACCAAATGCAGGCATAATCTAGCAAGGTTAAAGGATCTAAAGAAAAATCTACTGAGTCTATCAAAGATGAAGTATGACTTTAAGGGTATACTTACTGAGTCAAATATCATGTCACATTGGGCCAAGGTTGGAGATACAAAAATGGGTCATGTGGACTATGAAGATTTTGAGTAAAGAATTTATTGCAATGCCCCTACCCCACTAGCTAGAAATTTGGTGCATATAGGATTAGCACTGGTAGTTGGATTTCCACCTTCCATATAATGTCTTGAATTGATTATTGAATGTGCTAAGCACTATGACTTCGAAAAAAGGATAATAGTTGGACCTCAAGGGAGAGTCATGGAAAACTTGACATAGGAGGAAATTGTTGTGGCATTCAATATTGGCTCACATCATAAACTGATCAAGGTGAACTTGGAGATAGCTAATAAGTTCTACAATGATGATCCTAATCAGGTGTTGGAGATGATGAAGAATTCTTGGATTGACATGCCAAAGTCTCACTATTCTAAACTACCAAAATAGTTACACATAAGTGACTTTAAGTTGGAATATAACAATATGATCACTCTCTTTAGCAGAGTGGTAGGATTGGAGAAAGATTTTGTATTTGAGGACTGGATGTTTTATGTTATATCAAAAATTGAAAGTGGAGTTAATTACCACTAGGAAATAATGATTAATGATAATCTAGACAAATGATTGAGAAATTTACATGATACAACAACATTCACCATGACATTTTATGTGGTGTACATGCTTGCTTAGACTTACAAATACAAAGGCTTGAATTGTAAAGGAACCATTGATCAAGATAGAGTATATGATGTATACCCTCAACTGTATTTGAATAATTCTAACTATAGGAGGGTTAATGATTCCTTCACTATGTATATAACTAGGACCTTGCAATATTCTCTTCACATGATAATTTTAGTCGAGGCTATGAATCTGATAAAGAAATATGGCTACTGGTTCATTTAGTTCCCAAAGTTCACATACATTAGAGTTCATGGATCTCTGAAGGTACTCTACAGACTTCCTACGTATCCTACAGATAAAATCATATTGCTGGAGTTCACAAATATCAGAGGATTTGGTGAAGGAAGGTATCTTTATAGCTAAGGATGTAAGTAAGCCCAAGGAATGGATAGAAGCAATCAAAATTAAAGGGGAGCTCATGAGTAAAGCTCTGGAGAAAATTCAAAGATCTAGAGTAAAGTGAAAGATATTTTAAATAGTTGTATTTTATTTTTAGAAATTGTAACAAGAAGGGTTTGGTAGGAAGAACTTGAAAATTGATCAGTTGAAGAATTGGTGGCATGAGGTCTATTCGCTAATTGATGAGAGCCCCATAACATCAAATCATTTGGAGGATGCAACTATGTATGCTTCAAACCTAGATAAATATTAGGAAATGCAAGTGGAATGGAGTAAAGCCTTAATTAAATATGAACAGGATATAAAATCAATTAAAACAAAGTCAAAAGTTATTTTGGTTCCTAATCAGGCCAACCTTGATAAGATATTTTACAAAATTCAAGAAATTTTGTGAAGGAAAGAGAAGGATAAAGAAGATGACAAAGCATGATTACCTCGAGTTTTGTACCTCATCAAGCCAACTAGGAGCTCCAAGTCGATCACACATAGATTTTTGTGCCAAGATGCATTTTATTTGATTTTCATGTATCTTTTAAGGTTGACCTTTTGATATTGCATTGTAAAATTAAATGTGCAAGGAAAACTACCAAGGCCGACCTATTTTATGAAAACATAAATTTTAAGCCCTAATTTAATTCTCTCTAGGTCGACATGTTCTTCAAAACTCTATATATTGGAGATCTCTCCTCATCGTAAGGATTGGATACTAGAATTGTTGAAAAGTTGGTGAAGTGAATACAAGAAGACATTGATTTTGGTGTTCTTTTATGTGTTGTTTCATCTATGTGCATGGTTCTTATGTTTCAAAGTTATTTCAACTTGCATTGATGGTGTGTTTTTCACATCATGTGTTCCCATCAATGCCAAAGGGGGAGATTTTTGGATGTTCTGGTCGTGTTGCTGATATGTGGTTGTCATTGATGTCAACACTATTAGCATTAATATCTTTAAGACTGTATATGGCGAGGATATTGATAAAATTGTAATAAAATATGCTACAGGTTATCTGTGAATTTGTGAAGATCAGCATGGTAGAAAGTTCCGTATGTTGATAGTGATATGTTGCAGATTAAAGGGTTTGTTTTCAAGACTATCTAGTTTCTACTCTAAAATTTTCAGAGGTGTGCATGAAGATTTGAACAAGTTATAAGTTTATGTGTTCTGATAGCTACTTTGTTACTACAAATGTTGTTCATGGAAGAAGATAACATGTATCTGATAATCATAGTTGTTGCATATGTTACTATAGTGTTCATGGATGGTTCTAGATCATGTTCTATCTATGTTGCATGTCTGCATTGATCATTGTGTTCGCAATCCAATATTTTCTCTTGCATGTTCATGTTTTTCATGTTCATGATCGAGAAGGTGTTTGAAGCGTTTTGTGGATCTTCGAGGAAGAATATTTGAAGGTGTTTTGTATTCGAGAACATTTTTTTGGGTCTCTACTATGTTGTGGTTGACCTTGGTTGATGCGCATTGATAATATTTATTGTTTTGGGCTGATAGTTTGCATTCATTCTATTATTTTGTTGAAGCGACATGAAGCAATGTAATTTCTTATTGTGGATATATATAAGTGATTGTTTCTTCATTTGGTATGTATGTGAAATGTGAAGTGTGTGAGTGCTATGTGCAAAAAAGGTTCAGATCATTCGAAGGAAGAGTAGAGTGTGAAGAAGAGTGAAAGAAAGTGAAGAAGTGTTCATGTGCTTAATCATAACTGTACTCAGGCATTAGCAGATACTAATTTCTCAGTTCAAATTCTTCAGATGGATTTAATCTAAATATTATATGTAAGATAGTGAGTCTTCCTTTGACCAGTGAGCTCTAGGCAGTGTACCTGAATGCATGTGCATTCCTCATATATTCTTCTTATACTTTTAACATGGTATAACTTGTGGATTAACCTCAACTATGGTTTTTCCCCTAACAAGGTTTCCACACAAAAATCTGTGTTATGTGTGTTTCTGATGTGTTGTCGATTCATGCTTTCGCTATTATTAATCAGATCTGAGAATAAAGGTTAATAAGTTTAATAAGTTTGAAATTTTGTGACAACTGATTCACCCCCCCTCTCAGTTGTCTGCCCTTGTGTTGCCAACAATTAGTATCAGAGCAGGTTCCTTGGAAGAAGTTTAATAGATTGAGGTGATTCGGGATGACAACATAGAAGAAGGATAGTCTGAGATTTGATGGCTTAAATTATTCTCTGTGGAAGACTCGAATGGATTTTCACTTGAGATGCATTGGTGAATCCTATTGGAACATTACATGCAATAGGTATGTTATTCCTCAGAATGGTCCTACTACTGCTACTACTAATATTAGGGATGTTGAATATACCATCAAGGCTAAGGAAGCATTGTTGAGTGCTTTGACTGATTCTGAGATGATGAATATTTTGGGGCTGAGGACTACTTATGAGATCTAGAAAAATTTGGAAACTTTATATGAAGGTGATGCTAATGTGAAGATGGCTAAGCTACAAATTTTGAAAGGAAAATATGAACTATGGGAAAGGGTAATGATGAGAATATTGATACATTCATGCAAAGAGTGAATGAACTTGTGTGTGGTATCAGATGTGCTGGTGGACAGGTGGATGAATCAAAGATTGTTGCTAAAGTGCTTAGATTCTTGCCTGATGCATACAAAATCAAAGTTGCAACCATTGAGGAGCTTTGAACTATGACAAATATAACCAAAGATATGTTGGTTGGTAAACTTGTTGCTTTTGAGTTGAGTGAATTCGGTAATTCCCTTCCAAAGAAAAAATTTGCATTTAAACCTACTACTTCCAAGAGAGACAAGAAGAGATATGATCTAGGTGAATGTTCTTCTAGAAAGGTATCCAGATATGAGGAAGAAATGAGATAGATTGAAGAAGAAGAAAGAGAATTGAATGAGCTTGCAACATTTATTGTCAAAAGGGAAGCCAGAGGAGAAGGTAAGTATAAAGGAAAGTTGCCTATTAAATGTTTCTCTTGCAATTAGATAGGTCATTTTTCATCAAGGTGTCTAGAGAAAGTTCCTAAGCCAAGACCTTACAAGCCTAAATTTCAAAAGAAGTGTTACTATGTTGCTTATGAAGATGTGATAGATGATGAATCTAACAAAGGGAATGTAAGTGAAGATGAGTTTGTATTTATTTCTATCAAGGAAAGTAATCTTGTGTCTACTGAATCTGTCAGTTTTACAAATGTGGAGAAAGCTCTACTTGTTTGAATTGAAGAAAAATATGAATGGGTAATTGATAGTGGATGTTCACATCACATTGATAAAATTAAATTTGTAAGCCTAGATAAGTATGATGGTGGTGTTGTAATATTTGGTAACAACAATGGTGGTATAATCTGTGGTAGAGGATGTATTTATTTTGATGGTAAGCATAATACTAATGATGTTCTTTATGTTGAAGGTTTGAAGCACAATCTTTTGAATGTTGGACAAATGGTTGATAAGGGATACAATCTTCAATTCAAAGATCGAAAGTGTAGAAGTGTTGGAAATGTGATTTCTTCAGGTAATAAAACAAAAGGTAACATCTTTCATCTGAATGATGCTAGTAAAAGCTGTTTTATTGCTCAAATTGATGAAAGTTAGTGTAGAAGTTGTGAAATCCAACTTCATGGACCCCGAAAATCACCTAGATGCAAATAACCTGTCACAGAAAGAAGAGATGGAGACAAAAAAGAAAGGGTGCTTTGAAAGCTGAAAATATGTATTAATCAAAGAGAGTAATAATACAATGATCAATCCTTATAAAAGGAGATTGTGCAAACCTAAAAGTAACCCTAATAGGTAGACATTTAATAATTAATATTAATTATTAAATGTCACAATATGCAAACTAAAGTGAAATCTTAAGAGAGGAATAAAGGTAACTTAATTAACATAATTAAGTTAAAACCTTTACTCTAACACCCCCCCTTAAGATGAGCAAGAGTGTAGCTACAAATATGTGCAAGAAAGAAAAAAGTAACTACAATATAAAAAAGAAAACAAGGGTCCCGACAACTAGGCCTGATCAGGTACCCAAATACAACCAAATCTCTATAAACTGGAGAAATAGAGAAAACCTCATGGGAAAAACTGTACTCCAAAAAGAGATGCAAAAAGAAAGTACAAAAGGAATGTCTCAAGAGACTCTCTCAAGAACATATGCAGATATACAATCATATACCCCCCATGAGAGAGAGTGGAGACTCCAAATCCCCTCAAGAATGAAAGAACTCTTGTGCCAATGATCAAACCAATGTGTCTCCTCAGAGGAAGAAACAGATCCAACGGTCGAGGAAGAGGAAATCCCTAGATGTGAGGTGAAAATAGAAGTCACAACTTCTTCATGGTATCAGAGCAAGAGAATGAAAAATATGCAAATAACCTATCACAGAAAGAAGAGATGGAGACAAAAAAGAAAGGGTTCTCTGAAAGCTGAAAATATGTATTAATCAGAGAGAGTAATAATACAATGATCAATCCTTATAAAAGGAGATTGTGCAAACCTAAAAGTAACCATAATAGGTAGACATTTAATAATTAATATTAATTATTAAATGTCACAATATGCAAACTAAAGTGAAATCTTAAGAGAGGAATAAAGGTAATTTAATTAACATAATTAAGTTAAAACCTTTACTCTAAAAGTTGGTTGTGGTGTAGAAGAATGTGTCCTGTAAACTCTGAACAATATTATCAAGATAAGTTCCTCACAGGCTATGAGAGATCTTCCTAAGTTGGTGAAGCCTACTAATACCATATGCAAGGAATGTCAGTTAGGAAAACAAACAATAATTTTATTTCGGAGAAAACAACATTGTTCAAATGAATTGTTGGAGCTTGTGCATACTGACTTGTGTGGTCCTGCTAGAATTAGAAGTCCACAAGGTTATAGGTAATTCATGTTGCTTATTGATGATTACTCAAGGATGATGTGGGTTAATTTCTTAAGGGAGAAATTTGAAGCTCTAGAAAAGTTCAAGATCTTTAAGGCTATGGTTGAGACAGAGACAAGTCTGAATATTAAGTGTCTGAGATCAAATAGAGGTGGTGAATTCACTTCCGATGAGTTTAATTGTTTTTGTGAAAAATATGAGATAAAGAGACAATTATCTGCACCACGGACCCCTCAACAAAATGGAGTTGTGGAAAGAAAAAATAGGACAGTTCAAGATGCTTCTAGAACTATGATGTTGGAAGGAAACATCCCTCATATCCATTGGAGAGAAGTTCTAAGTACTAGTGTTTATATCCTTAACTGGGTGCAAACCAAAGCTAATACTGGTAAGACTCCTTTTGAGCTATGGTTTGGTCATAAACCTACTATTAGATATTTTAAAATCTTTAGGAGTAAACGTTATATCAGGAGAGATGAAGATATAGGAAAGTTTGATTCTAGAAGTGATGAAGGAATCTTTCTTGGTTATTCTACTAAGAGTAAGGCCTACCGGTGCTACACCAAGAGATTGAATAAAATGGTTGAAATTGCAAATTTTAAGGTTGATGAAGACATTGCTAGACCCTCCAAAACTTGTGGATATGATTCTAATGATCAAAATGATAGTACAAACAAGAGTCACACTTCAAATCAAGTTCAGATCGTTCCGGTGAATCAAGAAGATCAAGAAGAAGGAGAGACTAGTGAAATTACATAAGAGAGATCAAAAGAGCCTAAAATTCAAGAACACTCTAAGACTCCAAGGTATGTGAGATTAAATCATTCAAAAAATCATATTATAAGAGATAAGAACAAAGGTGTCCAGACTAGGAGAAGAATTGCAAAAGAATATTGTTTAATTTCAAAGGCTAAGCCAAGTAATATCAATGAAGCATGCAAAGATGAATATTGGATTGAAGAAATGAAAGAAGAACTATAGAAAATTAAGAAGAAGAATACATGGGTTCTTGTTCCTAGACCTAAAGACAAAAATGTAATTGGAATTAAATGGGTCTTTAGAAACAAACTAAATGAACAAGGTGAAGTTATCAGAAACAAAGAAAGACTGGTATGAAAAGGATAATCTCAAATGGAAGGAATTGACTTTGAAGAAAATTTTGATCATGTTGCTAGAATTGAAGTTGTGAGATTGTTTCTTGCTTATGTTTCTTACAAAAACTACAAATTTTATTAGATGGATGTCAAATCTGCATTTCTAAACGGTGAATTAGAGGAAGAGGTGTATATTGAGCAACCTGGTCGATTTCAATTGACTGATCAAGGAGATATGGTTTTTTGGTTGAAGAAAGCATTATATGGACTCAAGCAAGCCCCTAGAGCTTGGTATGCCTAATTGGATAAGTACTTGTTGAAACTTGCATTTAACAAATGTACTGCTGATAGTAATCTATATTTCAAGATTGATAATGATAAAGATTTATTTGTGAAAGTATTTGTTGATGATATCATTTTTGGAGGAGATGATGGTTTGTGCATGAAGTTTGCTAATGAGATGCAAAATGAGTTTGAGATGTCAATGATTGAAGAGTTGAAATTCTTTTTAGGATTGCAAATTACTCGGGTAGATAAAGGGATCTTTATATCCCAGTCCAAGTATGTGAGAGAATTGCTAAAGAAGTTTGCTATGGAAGATTCAAAACTAGTCAGTACACCCATGGTGATCGGATGTAAGTTGACACAAGATGATGATTCTTCGAAGGAAAATCAGACTAGATACAGATCAATGATTAGTGGATTGCTTTATTTGACTCAAACTAGACCTTATATCATGAATGTTGTATGCATTGTCGCTAGATTTCAAGACGTTCCTAAGGAACCTCATGTGAATGATGTGAAGAGAATTTTTAGATACTTGAAGGGAACAGTTGATTTTGGCCTGTGGTATCCTAAAGATGATGATCTTACTTTAAGTTCCTTTATTGATGTTGATTGGGCAAGAGATGTGAATGATAGGAAAAGTACTAGTGGTGGCACATTTTTCTTGGGAAAGAAACCGATTTCATGGTTAAGCAAAAGCAAAATGTTGTATCTTTGTCTACTGCAATGGAAAAATATATTGTTGCTGCTAAAAATTGTACTCAAGTATTGTGGATGAAGCAGATGTTCAAAGATATCAGAGTTTTGTATGATGAACCTATTTCCATATTCTATGATAACTCAAGTGCTATAAACATTTCTAAGAATTCGGTGTTGCATTCAAAGACCAAGCATATATCTATCGAGTACCACTTTTTGAGAGATAAGGTGTGTGATAAGGAAGTCGGACTAGAGTATGTGCCTACCAAGGAATAGATTGCAGACATCTTCACTAAGCCTTTTCCCAAGGATACTTTTGAGTATATTAAAGGGAACTTAGGGGCGATTACCCCTCCTAATCAGAACTAAGATGCATAGTCTTTGCATCAGTCTATGCATTCATAGTCATATCTTGATTCAGATTAATGTTGTGGTGGTTGCTACTCAGGGGGAGTAGTCAGATGATTCAAATATGTGGTTCAGAGCTTGTGTACCTTTTCCATTGATGTCAAATGGGGAGAAGAGTAATGTGAAAAACTCTTGGAGAACTAAGGGAGAAGAAGAGCAATCTGTAAAGGGGAGATTGTTGGAAGAAGAGTTAGTTGAGTTGATGGTGTTTTTTTCACATTATGTGTTTCCATCAATGCCAAAGGGGGAGATTTTTGGATTTTATGGCTGTGTTTCTTATATGTGGTTGTCATTGATGTCAACATGATTAGCATTAATGTCCTTAAGATTGTATATGTCGAGGATATTGAGAAAATTGTAATAAAATATGTTACAGGTTGTTTGTGAAGCTGTCAAGATCAGTTTGGTAGAAAGTTCACTATGTTGATAGTGAGGTGTTTTGGATTAAAGGTTTTTTTTCAAGCCTATCTAGTTTCTAATCCAAAAATTTTAGAGGTGTGCATGAAGATTTGAGCAAGTTATAATTTTTTGTGTTCTAACAACTATTTTGCTACTACAAATGGTGTTCATGGAAAAAGATAACATGTATATGATAATCAGAGTTGTTATGTATGTTACTATGGTGTTCATGGATGTTTCTATATCATGTTCTATTTTTTTTACATGTTTGCATTGATCATTGCGCTCGTGATCCAAGATTTTCTCTTGCATGTTCATGTTTTTCATGTTCATGGCCGACAAGTTGTTTGAAGCATGTTGTGGATCTTTGAGGAAGAATATTTGAAGGTGTTTTTTGTTTGAGAACATTGTTTTGTGTCTCTACTATGTTGTGGCTGACCTTGGTTGATGTGCATTGATAATCTTTATTGTTTTGGGCCGACAGTTTGCATTCATTCTATTATTTTGTTGAAGCCGACATGAAGCAATGTAATTACTTATTGCGGATATATATAAGTGTTTTTTTCTTTATTTGGTATGTATGTGAAATGTGAAGTGTGTGAGTGCTATGTGTGAAAAAGGTTCAGATCATTTGAAGGTAGAGCAGAGTGTGAAGAAGAGTGAAAGAAAGTGAAGAAGTGTTCATGTGCTTAACCAAAACTATACTCAGGCTTTAGCAGATGCTAATTTCTCAATTCAAATTCTTCAAATGGATTTAATCTGAATATTTTATGTAAGACAGTGAGTCTTCCTTTGACCAATGAGCTCTAGGTAGTGTGCCTGAATGCATGTGCATTCCTCATATATTCTTCTTATACTTTTAACATGGTATAACTTGTGGATTAACCTCCACTATGTTTTTTCCCCTAACAGGGTTTCCATGCAAAAATCTTTGTGTTATGTGTGTTTTTGATGTGTTGTCGATTCATGCTTTCACTATTATTAATCAGATCTCAGAATAAAGCTTAATAAGTTTAATAAGTTTGAAATTATGTGAAAAATGATTCACCCCCCCTCTCAGTTGTCTACCCTTGTGTTGCCAACACAAACATCATATGATTGAGAAAACCTATAATCTACCATAGTGACATTGGCCAAACATCATTTTTCACTATCACTTCCCAAACAAAACAATGACTCTACCACTCTGATTGTGATATCCAAAACAAGTTCCTTGATCACTTGAAAATAGTTAACGATACATGAAAACCACCAATATAACTACCATCACAATTGCATTAAAGTATGAATCAGTCAAGAATGTAGATCACTTTTTCTAACACTTCCACCAAAAAACACCAACAATGAAACTAATGCATATCACTATATTGGAATCTCTCTTCTCAACACCTGCAAATTCTTACCAATACATAAACAAACTTAATTAAGTATGACATCTAAAATATTTAAAAAATGACTTCTCTCTATCCATGAATCTCCACATGAACTTAATGGTACCATGTTACCAAATTATCACTCTAGAGACACAACCTCTTTTTTGTTTTCTATGGGGTTTGAATGGTACATAAAAAAAATCTCCCCCTCAACTCATGCTACTCTTTATGCAATGATGGATATCTCTTGTGCGGTATACATAAGCCTAGGTTCTTTCTTCTCTTTCTCTAGTTTTCTCCTCCAAACTTTCATAGTGTTTGTCTTCTTGTGATGACTAAATGGTTTCATAAATTACTCCTACAATGTTGTGCTTTATGTCCAAACTTATTGCATCTATAGCATATGAATTTGTAACCAACAATAGGAAAAAAATTATTATAGTCTAGCTTAACAATCCATAGGCACTTTCATGTGTCCTACAATCTCTTTCTTTGTAACTAACTTTGTTACATTTATGACATGCATTATTGTAATTTTTCTTTAACAACCTCTAATAACTTTGATTCTTGTTCCAATCAGAATTATTTCTTGCATGCATCCAACACTCTATTGCTCTATGATGAAATTCATAACATGAAAAGAATTTGAAAACCTGGTCATTTGATGTTATCCTAAATGAAGGGATCTTCTAAACTTGTTCTTGTTTGCTTGTGCCAGATTATGTTCAACAGTCTTCTTCTTGTCTTCAGTCTTAGGAGTAGTAGAATGATAGTTTAGATCTATTTTTTTCCTAAGAGTTTCTCTAACCTTAGAACTCTGCCCTTTTTCAAAGCCTAAACCAATAGTATCCTTGTGATATTTTTTCTTGCTCAACATCTCATTTAAGAATTTAGTGCTCTTTTCAAATTGAATATTCTTGTGTAACTTGGAAGATGCCTTTTCTAGATCCTTTCTCAAAGAAACTATCTCTAATTCATATCTTTCACAATCAACCTCTTTTTCCTTAAATTGATTTATGACTTCTTCTATTTTCTTAACTTTTACAACTTGTACCTTCAAATCTATGATCGATTTTTCTGCTTCTTCAAGGGTTGAAAGTGTTTTGGCCTTAGACTCCTTTTTTTCTTGAAGATGCAACTTTAATCTTTGATTCTCCCTTCTGCGTTTCTTGATCTCATCTAGGGCATAAATTAGTTCACTCTCAAGGTCTACTTCACTTTCTTTATCTTGTTGATCCTTATCAAAAATATTGTCACATTTATCCTTTTATTTTTCTTTTGAACATACAACATCAGCCATGACTAGAGTTTCTTCTTTCTCATCACTAGTACTTTCAGAACTACTTTCAATTATGTAAAAGTCCTTGATTTTTACATCACCTTGATAAATACTGACTAACTTTTCCCAAACATATTTTACACTCTTAGAATGCATGAGTTTAACAAGGATCTCATTTTTCAAACCATAAAGAATGGCATCCATGGCCTTTGCATTTCACTCATACGCCTTATTCTCATCAACCGTAGAAGGAGGTGTTGAAGGCAATATATAACCTTTCTCTATTGATGTCCATACACCAAATTCCAAAGAATTCAAGTAAGACTCCATCCTAATACTCCAAAAAGATAAATTTGTGCCATCAAATAGAGGCACTCTTGAGATAGAAGAACCTTCATGTTCATATTCACTCATAATGTGGTATTCTTCTTTGTCAACATTCTCAACTAAAAAATCATCTTCTCTTTTAGATATATCAATTTTGTGTCGATTGGCAGGGGTGTTTCTTGCAACAACACATCACTTGATTTGATTGGGACTTGTTGAATAACTTTTTTCTTAGCACTAACCTTTTTATATTGTCCTTTTCTTTTTTCCATAGTATTCCACTATCAAGATCAACCCAAGTTGATTAAAATTCTATAGGGAACTTGGATGTGACACCAATTATTGGCCCCATGATTGTTGTTACATCAAAAGGTCAACCTATTAATGTCTGATACAACCACTAGAGTTAACAAATCCATAGGAGACAGTTGAGCTATGCAGGAATCTCAAGGGGAGAATTGACCATCTACCAACACCCTCAACCCTTAAACCTTAAACCCTAAAACCTATCCCTAAACCCTCAAACCTGAAACCTATACATTAAAACCTAATCCATCAAATATCAACCCTTAAACCCTAATCCCTCAACCCTCAACCCTCAACCCTCAACTCTCAACCCTCAACCCTCAAGCCCTTATCCCTTTAACCCTAAACCCTTAAACCACCTCAACCCTAATCCCTCAACCCTTAAACCCTAAACCCTAAACCCTAAACCCTAAACCCTCAACCCTCAATTCTCAACCCTTAAACTATAAACCCTACACCCTACAACCTCAACCCTTAACCCTATACTTGAGCCCTAATTTTTCAACCCAATATCTTAAAGCCTAATAGACCTATACCCTATACACTTAACCTTGGACACTCAACCCTAAACATTATCCCTCATCCCTCAACACTTTACCCTATACCCTATACGTATTCCCTAATCCCTCAACCCTCATCCTTATGCCTTATACCTTCAACCTTAAACCCTGAACCCTATACCTTAGACACTCAACCTTGAACATTATCCCTCATTTTTAAACCCTCAACCCTCAACCCTATACCTTAAACCCTAAACCCTACAACCTTAACCCTCATCCCTATACCCTATAACCTCACCCTTATACCCTCAACCCTATAATTAAACCCTAAACCATACACTCTCAACCCTTCACCCTATGCCTTATACACAATCCATATCGTAAACCCTAAACCCTAATCCATATACCTTACACACTTAATCTTATACACTCGACGAGCTAAATATTATCTCTCAACTATAAATCTTC
>CM021106.1:547481039-547614466 GCA_007115665.2 Sequoiadendron giganteum
ATGAAGCATCTACATCGATGACCTTACAAGTACAATCTGACTACAACACTCAATTGAATATGAGATTTACACGTGAACCAATTACTTCACAGCCCATAAACATATTGGATCAACCCCTTGGCCCTTCCACAATCATAGTTGTGCAAGGAAATTATCATCACCAAATCGAAGGAGCAGAAGCCTCCAAATATTCCACCCTTCAACATGGTGGAACAATTGAAGAAATCTTCTGCTAATATAACCCTTTGGGATATCTTAGCCATTCCAGAGTAGAAGTCATTACTACAAAAGGACCTGCAGAAAGATATGGCTGAACAATGAATAAGAAAAATTCTCAAAAGCACAACAGACTCATCAATTGCAGCCAAATTTCTTGCGAATACTATAGAGGAGGCTCCACCCGAAGCCAAAGAGGAAAAACCAAAACCCAAACCCTTTTTCCTGACTCTCATTGTAGGGAAGAAATGGTTGCATAACTCCATGATCGACTTCGGTGCCAACACTACCGTCATGCCCAAGCAAATAGTTGAAGCCTTAGGGCTTAGCTACGAGCCCCTAAAAAGAGGAGTTTTGCAGCTGGATGGGAACAGGGTCAAAACTATAGGCCTCATTAAAGACCTCCCTTTAACTTTGTTTTGTTGTCCTAGCATCACAGTGTCGCAAGACACTGTAATCATTGACATCCCTCCCATGTTCGGCCTCTACCTATCCCATGAATTCACCTCAAAGATAGGTGGATACCTTTCCTTGGATTGGTTTGACCTAATTCTCAGAACTAAGCATAGGTCCAAAATAAAAATAATATCATAACCTCTACATGCTGAACATGTAGCTGATGAAGCCATGATCAACTTCGAAGACACTAATACCTATGTCACCAAAGAAGAAGCCAATATTAGAAAATTGTTGGAACATGACTAGGCAACGAAAGACAAAGCCGATTGAGAAGAAGTCTTCTTGACCAAAATATGGGCACCAATCATTTTGGAAATTACCATGCTACAAGTTTAGACACCTATGTCATCTATGATGAAGATCAAGAGTTCTTGAGGGTATTAAAAGACTCCACGACCAAACAAGCCTCAGAGCTCTGGACATTACACTTCGATGGTGCGAGATTCAAGGTTGGCACCGGTGTAGGGATATGCCTAACATCTCCATCCAATGAGAATATCTTTAGGTTGTTCCACTTCAAGTTTGCTTGCTCAAAAAATGAAGCCGAATATGAGGGTCTTGTGCAAGGACTAAGCCTTGTGGAACGCATGGGTATCAAACAATTAGTAGTGTTTGGAGATTTTTAACTTGTAATAAATCAAGTTAGAAACATCTCTGCTACAAAAAATGTCCATATGCAGTCTTATAGGCATAGGGTATGGGACCTCATTGAAGGTTTCAAAGCTTTTAACATCCATGTTGTGCCAAAAGAGCAAAATTCAGATGCAGATCACATGGCCATAATAGGATCTCAATTTGATCCTATCTCCGACTTGATTAAGAATATACAATCGATGCGAGTGGTTGTACAACCCTCCATTCCTAATAATGATCAGAGCTAGAAAGTGTTCAAAAGTGATGAACACATCACCTTGTTCATTCAACAGTCGGGAGAGTTCGTCGATCAGTTTCAGCCGAAAATTGAAGAAGCATACGAAGGACAGATCATCCAGTTAAAATCAAATAAGATTATGAAAGGGTTGGTCACCCTCAAAAATCTATTCAACTATGATGATGCAAGGAATGATCAAAGAGAATTTGTAGCCAACTAGGATGACTATGCTGACCTTGAAGTCGGGAATGGAAGAAAATTGAAGGTTGGGAAAGAAGTCCCGCAGTATGATAAGGATAGGATTTTACACTTCTATGAAAAATAAAAAAGGGGTTGTGGTTTGGTCTTATGATGAACTCAGGGGATATGATCCTAACATCATCTAGCACACCATCAAACTAACAGAAGGTGCTAAACTGGTCTGACAAAAAAAAGAGGCTCGTCAATCCAAAGATTGAAACATTAATGACACAAGAGCTTGAAAATCTGATCCAGTCCAAGCTTTTTTTCCAATCAAGCACAACATGTGGGTATCCAACCTCATTCCAGTCTGAAAGAAAAAAAAATACATTCATCTCTATGTAGACTATGGTAGGTTCAAAGATGTTTTCCCTATTAGATGGTTTCTCGAGCTACAATTAGGTTCGGGTTAAGGCAGAAGATCAACACAAGACCATGTTCACCACCAAGTGGGGAATATTTGCATATGCCAAAATGCCTTTCAGCTTATCAAACGCGGGGGCTACCATCCAATGGGTAATGGATATTGCTTTTAGTGAATTGATCAACAAAATCATCCTCATCTACTTAGATTATCTTACCGTATTTTCAAAATCTAAATATGACCATTATGATCATCTAGAGATGGTTTTCAAAAATGTTGAGACTTCGGGGTATCCCTGAACCCAAAAAAATGTGTTTTTGAAGTACCACAAGGAAAATTGTTGGAGCATGTAGTGTCCCAAGAAGGAATTGCTATTGATCCTGAAAGGGTAAAAGCAACCAGAGAGCTTCCTCTTTCGGTAAACAAGAAAGGAGTACAATATTTTTTGGGAAAGGTTAACTTTGTAAGCAAGTTTATTTCTGATTTTGCAAGAATAATTAGACCAATTATCCTGATGCTAAAAAAGGATCAATTATTCAAATGGACAAAAGAAGTGAGGGAAGTTTCCGAGAAGGTGAAGGATTCTATTTCTTTGGCTCCTGTATTAGAAAATCCTGACTTGTCAAAAGACTTCATAATGTATGTTTTTAGCAGGAAGACAAGCATCACCACTGTTCTGATTCAAAAGGATCATGAAGGAAAGGGAGAGCATCCTATAGCATTCCATTCCCGAACCTTGAAGGAGTATGAGACAAACTATAAATTTGTCGAAAGACAAGATTTTGCAATTGTAAAGGGACTCAAGAAGTTCTGACACCTTATAGCTTGCACTAAGGTAATCATTTATGTCACATTTTCCAACATGCACTAGTACATCATGGAAGGAGAAATCATTGAAAAAAGGGCCAATTGGATCACTAAGAACCTAGAATATGACATTTAAGTTAGGCCTACGAAGGCTGTCAAAGGAAGAGGGTTGTTCAAATATTTAGCACACGACGAAGAAATGGAAATTGAGGAAGAGCAAGCGAAGATAGTCATAACAAATGAGCTCGAACCTGAATGTTGTTGGCTAATGGATAGGGTGATATTTATGCACATAGACAAGTATCCATCAGGACTTTTGTCTCAAAGAATAATATTCTACAAGTTGCAAAATAGTGGGTACTCACTTATTGAAGGGATCCTTTTTAAAATAAATTTCAACGGTGTCTTATTGCGATGCGTCATCATGGAGAAAGCAAAGAAAATTCTCAACACCTTCCACAACAACCCAGAGGGCAGACACTTCTCTGCAAATACCACCACCATCAAAATTTTGTGTGCTGGGTACTTTTGGCCTACATTGTTCAATGATTCCTACAAAATGATAAAAGTTTGCAATACTACGCAAGGAGAAGAAATAATTTTGTCATGCCTCTCAATCTGATAGTAGTGGCTGAACCATTTGTGAAATCGGGGCTAGATTTCATCAGGATGATCAACCCTACCTCTAGCACAGGTCACAAGTGGATTCAAATAGCCACATACTACTTCACAAGATGGACTGAAGCCCTACCCGTGAAGAATGCGATGGAAGCAAAATTGTAGATTTTCTCGAAGGGTTGGTCATGAGATTTGACACGCCAAAAACTATCATCTCAGACAATGCCAAAGCTTTCTTAGGCTCCAAGGTATGTCAGTTCGCATTAGAACACGACATGTTTTTGAAAAAATCCTCAAAATACTACCTACAAGGAAATGGCCCAGCTGAGTTAACTAACAAGAATTTGGTCTGACTCATTAAAATGATTAGATCTAATCATGAGAAGGAATTGCATAAGAATCTTCGAGTAGTGTTATGGGCTGACCACATAACTCCTAAGCAAGCCATAAAGACTTCACCATATGAGCTAGTATATGGGAAGGAGGTGTTGTTACCGATCTCTATAGAGATACCTGTGTTACAACTACTCAAGTCTTTAGAGATTGAGAAAAACAGAGCTATGGAAGTTTGGTTGGCTGAATTGTTGGAGGTACAAGAAAAAAGAGAGAAAGCCCTAATAGCCATGACTAACCACCAATAGGTGGTTAAAAGATGCTTCAAAAAGAAAGCTTCAAACCAAGGTCTCAAATGTGGGGACCTGGTACTAAAGTTCAACAAAAGAGCCGCAAGGCTTGGCCAGAATGGAAAATTCAACAAACTATGGGAAGGCCCTTTCAAAATAATTTAGTGCAAACAAAATAATGCATTTGAATTAGAAAACATGGAACAAGAAGCATTGGGAATTTTGGTTAATGGAATTCACCTAAAGTTGTTCAATTAAGCTTTAGATAATTCATATAGGTGTAAATATGTGATTAATGTAATTATTTTTCCCTTTCATGTTTTTTCGGCTGGTTCTTTCTAAATTTTTCATAGTTATAGGAAGCAAGAAGATTCATGAGACCCATTATTACAAAAATAGAGGTAGACTATACTACTCATATTACAAAAATTAAGTTCATATGCAAGAAATTCAATAAAGGTTGCAGAGAGCACAAGAATGAAGTCAAAGAGTTGAAGATAGCAAGTATATTCGTTATATATACACTTTGATAGAAACATTGACAAAATGGCCCTATGGCCATGCACTAAAAAACTATGAATATATATGTGGCTTCCTTATATATATGTATAAGAAAGCCCTCTTTCAAGTATATATATACAAAACGGAAAAGGTGTATTAATCTTCAAGTTGCAGGAGAATGAGTATTGTCCTCATCGGTGTGAAAATTTTCTCCATCAACATGAGGATTTTCAATGGTAGCAGGAGGGTTATCAGCAACAACAGGACTCAAAGTAGCAATACCAACACCCAGAATGAGCGGCGAAGGAAACAGAAGGTTCCTGAAGTCAGTGTACCAATCCACGTCATAGAATAGCAGTACATTGTAACAGCGCACCAAAAAGTGGCATGCATATGTAGCTCTCTCACGATGCTCAACAAGTGAATGGAGTTGGAACCCACTCATAAATGACACCCATGGTATCACCACATCTTCTTTGATATGCCTCCACAAATCGCTCACTACTGGAAGGCTCGGGCCATACACTACATTGGATACTACTTCACCAAGACCTCTGAGGTACCTCTTCGGGAAAATATGAAGCTTCAGGTGAAGTATCATGGATTTCGAAGCTTGAATGTCGAGCCACAAAGCAACAAAATGGGAGCATATATCGGTGTTCACCCGATATTTATCTTCATATTTAATGCAATCTCTACCCAAAACCCATTTCATGGCTATAATGGCCAGTGAGTGTTTGTTTTTGGTCATACATTTTAGATGCCTATTGGAGATTTCTCCCAAAAAAGTTGTCTGAGACTTGTTGCACACTAGCCTAATTGGAGTGTTCATTGTGTCAGCCTCTGCTCAAAACACCTAACTCTAGCACTAAGCAATTTTAAAGCCAACTTAGCCGCCTAAGCAATAATGCTATCTAAATTGACCAATGTTTTTGCTAATCGCTAAGTGTATATTTGTTGTTGTGATAAAGCCCATTTATAGAAATATACGAGGTAGCCTACATCCCAAACACGATGGTAATTGAGTTTATCTGAAAAATCCCAACCAAAAGGCCAACTTGGTTTTCCAACCCGGTTGTGTCCACAGGTATGAATTGTTGTGTGCAGGATTAAGGAGTGGTAATCAATTAATGCAAATTGGTGGCAAGCTCAGGCGATGAATCATATGAACAGGTTCTTAGGTGTCATGATACAGGCTGTTTCAAGCTCCAAGGTTGAGCACAAATATTTCTAAAGTACTCTTTACAACATCAACTTAATTATGCTTTCAGGGATATTAATGGCGAAGGCATGCGAGAAGATGAAAAGAAAGAAGCCGACAACTCAAGTTCCCATGAAAACCACGCTGAAGGGACATTATCACTAACATAATTATGAATTCTTATCTTTTTGAAAAGGGAAAGTAGTTCATTTCACGTGGACAGAGGAGCTGGCGGTACATGTCAAATTAAATGCAAAAAGGAAACCATTGTCTACCGGTTGAAGGCGGGAAATCAAAGAAAAACTAAGTATCACATGCAAAAAATCATACAGAGCATAAAACTCCTTGAGCACGCAAAAACATTTAGAAGAACAAAATTACTAAAAGAACTAGGTGTGGTACAATTTATAGCAAGGAAGATGAACGCTAAGGTAATTGCAAATAATTCACTACCCTGGTGTGAATTAAAAGGCCATCTTGCTGTGAATTCAGAGCTTTGCATTTTATTTTGAGTGCTATTCATACCATTTCAATGTAGTTTATGGGCAGAAGATTTGTAGAAGGATGGAAACTGCTCAAAGTTCACAAGTAGAGATGCAAGAAGGATGGGCACATAATTTATTTAATATTATGCGCGTAGCACCAGCTGCCTACATCTTCGAGGATGTCTCTTATGCTTTGCCTAGAATCCCAAAAAAGCCAACATGGGTAAATACTTGGATTCCAGAGAAGAAGAGCCCTCACAAAGATAAGAAACTAATTAAAGAGGAATGGGAAAATATTCATCACCCCATTCTTGCAAAGAACCCTAAATCACTTAGGGAGGTAGCCTGTGAAAGGATGAAATGGAATAGCGACCCAAATTCCTTGGCATAGAAGTGTTCGTACAATGGACTTCCACAATATATGGTCTCATCCATACACTACTACCTTGAATTGATCAACGAGGCCATCCAACACTTCAACTCGAATACAACACCATTGAGGGTTGGGAGGTGAGTGTGGTTATTTTCAAGGAAGCTATCTATAATATGCTCTGCATCTTAGAACGAAGCTCTAAAGTGCATCAAATGAAGTCATTTA
Source organism: Sequoiadendron giganteum (assembly GCA_007115665.2). Lineage (NCBI taxonomy): Eukaryota > Viridiplantae > Streptophyta > Pinopsida > Cupressales > Cupressaceae > Sequoiadendron > Sequoiadendron giganteum. Next base: position 547,488,023 of record CM021106.1, read on the forward strand.
CTCTAGCAAAAGGAGAGACCTATTGGTGGACCAGAGACCTTGTGTTGAGTTTTTATAACATGGAGACTCAAAGACTCAAAGAAGCTTAGAATAGGCCAATGCAGATCCCAGTGACGCATAAGGGCTTCAATGACGATATAAAGGATGCTTTCTCGATGATGGCATTTTTTGCAGCCTAGACACCGACAAGGAGGTCCACAAGTTTCAGCTTGGTTTGGGTTTTCAATTACGCATGAAACATTCTCTTTTTTGGTACGATTTCATGGAATTCCTCATGTAGGAGATGCTTAGCTAGATAGAAAAATACTAGATTCAACAGAGGTTCAGGTTCGCATCCTTTCTCGCACATATGTTCTCGCATTAGAATCCCAACTTCTTCCAAAAGAATTTAGGGCTCTCAATTTTTGATGAAAACCAAAAGAGGAAGCCAGTTTCCACATGGACTCCCCTTCTCTCAGTGACATTTGATTATTATGCATTTTTGTATTATTTCTTATATCCGATTTTGTAGGATTTAAGAGGAGACAACATTGTCTTGTGGTTCAACTCAGACCAAACTAACTTCATGCAGAACTTCACTCCAAAGTGTGACTGGTTTATGCGTGAAAATTTCACATTCGTCTGATTGTGTGGCTTCACTGGAGAGCCATTCTGGTTTTCGACATGTCTTATAGACCGAGTATTGGTGCTTGAAGTATTCCACGAGGTATCAATTATCAACGCCACCTTTTGTAGTAGAAAGGCAAAGAAGAAGGGATTTTTCAGCTGGCCGATGAGATTCAAAACCATAGTTATGGCTAAGAGAAAGTCTCACAAATTATTGGAAGCAAAGATGGCTCATTCGGGGTTGGTATGGATTTGCAATAAAAGGGAATTACAACCCCGATGATGACTTGCCAAACAAATATGTCAAAGTGACACATTACCCTCAGCCTTACTGGGAAAAGCATCAAAATTTGGTGTTAGATGCAGATGAATTTATTGTTGCCCTAGCTTATATCCCTACTAAAGGTGGTTGGCCTCCCTAGCTCAAATTCTACCACCCGACTAGGCAGTATGATAAAACGAGAAATATGGGTACTACTATCTGCAACAATTTGATAAACAACTATGGCTGGAAGGAAGAGAAGGTCAATGATTTCTAGATATATCATCAAGAGACTCGGTGCACTAAGGCCCCTTATGATACCAAGGAAATGGATGAAAAGTTTGACAAATTGTGGAGCAATGAGCATCCATATTCTAATGAGAGTGGTGAAAAAGACTCCAATTTGAAAGAAGCCAAATCATAGTCAGATGAAGGAGCGAAACCAAAAATAGAGGCACAAGACACCTCGATGCATCAAAAGGGAAAGGTCATGAAGCAACCCAACAAGGTCTCCTCCAATGTATAGGTTAACATATCATGTGTGAGGTTTTCAATAACTCGCATCTAGACTGCAAGAAGGACTTGAGCAACCCAACCACAACAATCTGAAAAATCATAGCGATAGACGACTCGCTACTAGCGAAGCAGCAAAAAACCAAAGCACCATCTAGAGAGTATTCACAGGACCCTAAGGTAAGCAAAGAGTCAAAAATAGACTAGGGAACACAGTCATCTGCATCGCAGGTATCTTTCGCTCCCTCTTCTTTGGTTTCACAAACCTTAGTCACCTCTATTGTGGCCGCAACACCTCTTGTTTCATATGCCGACCAATGCATTTCGGCCTCTGTTTCAATGATCATGGGGGATTTCACATAATTCTCTCATGCATCTACATTTTCCCTTACTCCTTTGTGGAGCCTCATACCATTCGCCTTGGCCCATTCCACATTCCAAAGCCTCTCACACTCTTCCTCTGCTACCTTCATCAATACATCTCTTGCCACCGCAATGTCGAAGCCAATCCACTCTTCCCAAAAGATAGAAACTATTGTGACTTCGCTTCCTTCAATTCCTCCTATTGGTCCCTAATTAGAGTATTCGAGTATCCCTCCTTTCTCAAATCAGATAGTCAGTGTACCAAAGAAAAAGTCTCCCGGTGCCGCCATCCTTTCATTTCCTTTTTCCCTTCTTCCCAGTGCACCTTTCGTAGGTCGACTCATCAGGTCACCTTCTAAATTCTTATCAGAATGTGACAAAACTAGGCAGGCAGGAGCAATCAGAGCCCAAAGGAAAAATGCTAAAAATTCTAAGAAGCTAGCAAAGCCAAGGTTACAAACTCTTTTTAATGAGGCTCAATAGTCACTACATTTTACGACTATGTACCCAACTATTGGCACACCACAAGAATAAATGCAGCCAGATGACTACAACATGTATGTCGTTGGGCTCAATTTAAGCAAAGCCCAACCTCAAGACAAGGTGGAGCTTATGGAGGAAACACAATGGGTGGTGACCACCGGCTTTCTTAAGTCTGGTCGCCAGCTAAAGAAAAGGGAAGAAGAGATGAAAAGAATAAAGGATAGAGTCAAGGTCTTGCTCACCAAGGAAAAGGCTAGGGAGGTTGAATTTAAGTGCTTATCCCAACAAAGAGAGATGAAAAAAGAAAAGGTCTGAGAGGAACTTGCGAAGTTTCAATCCATCGATAACTAAGCTGCAACAAAAGAAGTAGGAGTATCAAGAACAGTTAGCAAAGTTGGGGCAAGAAGTGTGACAAAAGGATGATGATTTTTGTCGCCAACGTACTCAACTAGAGCAACAAATGTAGCAGAAAGATGCGGATTTCAAGATCCATTGTGACCAATTAGAGAATGAGATTATAGAAATAAGGTCTTCCTTAGAGCAAGAAGAAACAAACAAGGAGTGAGCCAAAGCTAGTTGGGTCATAGAATCATGGAACCTATAGGGACAACTCACCACATAAAACCAAAAGGTTGTGGAGCTTGCATATGATATAGAGAAAAGGAATTCAAATATTTTCCTATTGATGCGCTCTACCTCACCCTTTATCGATCAAACAAACCTTCAGATAGCCTAGTAGTTATATGTATCATATTGGGAAAGAGTGCAGGATTTCTGCCTAACTCTACAACAAATGCTCTGATTTATAGTGAAAGCAATAGTCTTGGGCAGAGAAGTTCATGAGATGATAGGGCAGTTCCCTCAGTCCATCATTGAAAGAGTTCCAGAAGCTAGGAGATTATTGGATAGGCTATATCAAGTCTCAGATGAAGTCTTGGTAAGTGGAAGAATTGAGGACCAAAGGTTCGTTGCTAAAACAACCAACAAGTTCATCCATTTCCACACAACTATCCTTCATGCCAATGAATGTGCCACCAAATTGGATGAGATCATGAATAGCATGCAGGTCAGGTTCTGTCACCTAACTCAAATGGGCTTACCATCTTCGTTTCTTGAAGATGAATCAATGGCCACAGTGGAGCATATTGCAACAAAGATCAAGGAGAAACAATAAGATGCATCTGCCTTTCAGAGTTTCAGTTAGCCCCTTGTTGCAGGAGATATTGAGAGTGTCACTCATCCGATCGCATGACTTCTTTTTCAAATCAAGTCTTGGGTTGTTATATTGTTGGTGCTACCTTACAAAGAAGTGATCGATTTGCATGGAGCGCAAGAAGTTCTATGCGACATATTGACTCCATCTGTGGATGAATGGTTGTCTCTTTAGACCACCCTCCCTAAGCTTTGATTGTGTCGCTCGATGAAAAGGTCTCTGCTCTACAAACTAGAAATTTTAGGTTCCTCATTTCAAAGGAGAAACACCCCTGATAAGTCGCCAAAAGCTATGAACATAAAATTACCAAGCTTTCTTGGAGTGATTTTATTTTTCTTAAGTACCGAACACTCCCTCCCTTTGAAAAGAAATATCAGGCTCCTCTCACAAAGGCTTATGCGAATACTGCCACTTGTCAGTCGAGCCCTCTTTGCAAGGTTTCTTTCTCTTGCTTTTCAAAAGCTTGCGTTGTGCTTCCATGTGTTAGAAATTCGTAACCTTTAGTGCCTCTTTCAATTTCTCTCCTTTTGGGCCTCGACCGGGTGCCAGGTAGCATCATTTTGTGCACATATCTTGGCAGCCCCACCCTCAACATAGTATGCTTTGAGACCTACGCATGTCTTCATAGCACAAGTTTTTCATCGCTTAAGGGAAAGGATTAATGTCGGCCCCAACCGCTTGCCACGTGATCTTCTAAAGGCTTCATCATGAATGAGAGTTAAACAAAAGACAACCTATCACCAACTGCCATGTTTTGTAACTGCCACCATGAGTGGATAGCATGTGTCGACACTCTCGTCTGTTAGGTCCATTACCATCATTCGTAGGTGATGCATCCAACTCCAGGGCGTCCTCATTCATGGCTTGAATCTTTTCGGTTGCAACAACAAGGAGAAATCATTGCTAAATGCATCATTGATAATGATCAAAATCTTTTCTATTACTAGCCAATCGAGTTGGGTTTTCATTATAGATATTGCTTCTTCCATAGAAGCAAGAGTTCATATTTTGATAGGAAAAATTGGTAAAAGAATCAGGCCTTTACCGCTTTTGAGATTATTGTAAAGACTTACTTGCAGACTATGCCATTCTTCGGTCTTTTTGTTTTCTCAAAGATTTTGATAAATTTTTACTATGCCATTGTGGTGCTAAATGTTTCATTTGCAGAACTTCTATAAATTTAATGCAAGTTTGCTAGTTTAGATCATGTCTTTGACTCCTCTTTTCAGTAAATGCATATGAATATTATTTTATGTCATTGAGTGAATAATTTAGGCCTTTATCATTATTTCTTTTCATTTTGGAACATAGAAGATTGCTGAGTGCGCCCTTAGATCACATCTACAAGATAGGTCTATCATGCATTACATCTAAGTCTCAGCGCGTCGCCCTAATTAGATCTTTTATTTTTATACCTGCTTCCTTTTCCCATTCAAAACCTCAATAAGAGAAGAGCCAACTTCTTTAAAATTTGGAGGTTACTCAGTTTAGCACAATAGGCCCCCCCTTTAACTGAGTTTCCCACAAGGGCTATTACCTTGCCAATTTTTGGCATCAATAAGAACAATGGGCATGTTACACATGGTATTAGAGCTACCAGGTTAAACTCTAGAATGTATGTGCTCACTATGTTTTCCATTCCAACATTATGAGTTTAATGTTTGGAAATTTCTTGTGCTAGGATGGTGCATCTTAGGTTAACCTCAAGAAAGTTAATGATCGGAAATGAGCGCTACCTATAGGCCAAGGAGGAAAAATAAGCCCTTGTTCGTACCATTGAGTGAACCAACTATGAAAATGCCATCTGACTAAGTGAAACTGAGACAATCTGTCATGCTCTATCACAGATTAGTCAAGAGAAAAGAAGGATGAGAGATGAAGCCAATTTTAACAGTTTACCATCTATTTATCTGGCCAAATCAAATTCATTATCACTTTCCAAGGATATTCCCTAAGAATGTAGTGTCAATCTAGCATTGATATTTAAGAACCCTTGAGTAGTACCTTTGGTTGAAGTAATTGTTATAGCCTCTAGTGGTGAATCAGAGGGATACGTCCTCAAAATTATGTATCGAAAGATAAATTTGACAGATACTATCCTTTTTTTGATAGAAAAGAGAAAATGAGAGATGAGAAAATGTCTGAGGGATACACCCCATTGAGTTATGTGTCTAAGAGTGAATCCAGTGGATACTCTCCTCTTGACTATTTAAATAGTTGATCTATGTAAAAGAAAGGATATTGAAATCCTTATGAATAAATGAAAGATTATGTTATTATCCAAATTGTATATGTGAAACTCAATGAAACTTTGTATATGCATTTAGTAAACCATTATAGGATCTATTAAAGATGAACCTTTAGGTATAAGTATACTTAAGAAAATGGCTAGAACAAGAACTAATCCTAGAGGGAGTAAAGAAGTTAGACAAGGTCCAAATAACACCGAAGTCAAATTAGATCGACTTCTAGAAATCATGGATGAAACTAATGCAAGGATAGGAAACCTTGAGAAAGAAGTGAGGGGAAGAGAAAGAGTGGAAAAAGAAGTCCCACACAATGAAGAAGATGAAGAAGTTCCTGACAATGAGGAAGAAGGGGGAGATTCCAAAAACCATACTAAATGTAGAGATCAAGAAAGTGTTAGGACACAATCAAACTCTGATGGAACCAAGAGAAAGCATATGGAAACTGAATTATCTAGGGATATGAGAAAGATAACTTCTCCTAAATTCAAAGGAAGCACCAGTGGAGAAGAAGCTGAGGCATGGTTAATTCAAATGGAGAAATATTTTAAAATAATAAATTATTCAGAGGTCACCAAAGCTATGTGGGGAGCATTCTAGCTAGTTGGAGAAGCCTCTAACTAGTGGATGCACAAGAAGATGGAACTTGGAATCAGTTCCCTAAAGCTGACTTAGGATGAGTTTGTTGAGATTTTTGAAAGAGGTTGTTACCCCAAATATTCTTCGATCAAAATCTCATTAACTTCAAAAATATTAAGCAAGGAGAAATGTAAAAGAATGAATACTGGGAGAAGTTCACTCATCTCTTGAGGTATGTACCAATGTACCAAAAGGATGAGTGATTTTGAATTAGGAAGTTCATCATGGGACTAAATGGCCAAATAGGTGGAGAGGTGTATGTACATGGTCTAGCCACTATGGATTTATTATATGAGAAGGAAATCAAGAAAGATCAAAAGCTCAAATCCATCTCAATCTACCAAGAAAAGAAGAATTGAAAGAAGTTTGGAGGACCTCAACCTAATCAAGCTCTAAAGAAGATTAATGAGGGACAATAATTTCAAAGGAAAGGGGACAAGGTATTCCACAATAATTAGAATGAGCTTAGGATAGGATAATTCTTGGGATAGAGATGTTATCAGAAATGGAGGAGCAAGTAGGAATTATTTTGCAAAGGTTAGCTGAAGCCAATGATAGGTAGAAATGCTATGTAGATTCTAAGTAGGAACCCATAAATTTTGTAGTAGGGGAAAAGGTGTTGTTAAGGGTTAAAACTCATTAGAGTTCCATCAAGTTTGTAAATTCATCCAAACTAGCTCTGCGCTACATAGGTCCTTTTGAGGTTCTTGAGGAAATAAACCCAATTGCTTACCGAATTGCATTACCATCGGCTCTTTCTAGGATGCACAATGTATTTCATGTCTCATATCTTAAAAAGAATATACCAGGGGATAACAATGGTATTGATTGGAATGCTTTATAGGTATAGGACCTAGGAGTGGTAATGATTGATCCTCTCAAGGTGCTCAGAACATGTAAGCTTTTCTTATGTAATAGAGAGGTTCTGCAATGCAAAGTCCAATGGGACTAGTATGTAGAAGATTCAACCACTTGGGAAGACTATTGAAATTAAGACAAAATTTCCTCATGTCTTACATGCTTTTGAGAGTTCTTGAAAAATAATTATGTTATATTATGCTTATAGTTAATATATATCTCTGGTACTTAAAATCATCGGTGATGATTTACAAGGGGGGGTATGCTACACCCCATTGTGCTACTACTTGTTTACTTTTACCTAATCGGGTGAAAATGCTTTAGATGAGTGAATTTATGATTTATGTGTTTGGAAATATGAAGAATAAATGTTGATTCAATTTAATGTTATGAAATGTCTTGATTGTGAAAATAAATGATTCAAGCGAATGTATAGTTTTCGGCTAACTACTATTGCAAGGTTTAAATTTGGATGCAAGAATTAAATCAAGCCTCCTTAAGAGAGGAGAATTATCACTCAGGGAGAAGAATTATGTTTGGTAACCTTTGATAAAGACCTAAAACTAAGCCTTCACACACACACATTTATTTTCGTCAAGTTAGGATAATAGCTTGGGGAATAGTAAGTTACCTTTAGTCTTTCTTGTGGTTTGTTTTTGACATCTTTGTCTAGGAGTTTAAGTTTTGAGTATATTCATAATGTTTGAGTTCTTCCTTATGTGTTTCTATTTAATCGATAGGATATGTACATAAAATGTACATATATGTATATATGTATGTGTCAACGATAAGCTCATACACATGAGTAAATGTGTGCATGAGTATATGTAGATAGACATATCTATGCATGCTCATGAACGGATTACCCATATGCATGGGAATATCGATCAGACAAGGTGATATATATACACATTTTGTATATATATTATGATCAATATGACTATGAATATATGTGTTAAATATTAAGGTGAGGTACACCTATAGTATATTAATGTATACATAAATATTAACATACATGTATGTATTGACGAAAAGGATATGTCCATACATGTATATTAATATATATAATTAAACACACATATATATACACACACACATGCATACAAAAATATGTGAATGTATATTTGTATATCAAATAATGTATTATACAAACTTGAGAATTGAGATATATATATACATATATACATGAAAATGTATATACATATATTATATATATAATCATTACATATAATCATTGTGTATTAATGATAATGTTTTCCATAGTGCTGAATTATTTAAACTAGCACATAACATATAAAACATAACTTATGCTATGTAACGCACACTACATATTATCAAAGGAAATAAAACTTAGTGAACATCACATATAAATGTATATTAAGTAATATTTAAAATATTTAAAGTGTTGTATAGAGAATATGGACAACACCATATTATAGCAATGCAAATTAATGTACAAAATATTTTCCAAGACTTTGTCAAAAGAAAACAACAGTAAATACTAATGTATAGGAAGAAGTAAACCAAGTCAAAACAATAATAATGACCATGATAAATGGCGCGAGTGCTAAAATGTGGCACCAAATTGAGAATGAGATGAATATACTAGAAGTCTATTTTCAATATAAATTTCAAGAATGTGAAGCATATGAAATATGCGGAAATAGTCTTGTGTGCAGCTGTCTATGTAAGTCGGCCTGTAGAAGACAAATACCTTACTTTTCTGATTATCTTAGTTACTATTTATTTGAAAAGAGAAACTCATTCACCATGGATGTGTATGTGTTTGTTGTGCATCAATTTTAGCTTCCACCTTTTCTTTAAACCATTTATTCTGAGAAATGTCATTTCTAATACCTTGTTTCTAGCCTTTAGTTTTTGATTTTTGTGTATAAATAGAGGAGCTATCTAGCTCATTTGGGGACACATATATGCATTATTTCTATGATATTTTTTATTTTTTCTTATCTGAGAGTGAGAATTAGTGAAGAGGGAGAAGGTTTATTTGATAGTGAGAATTAGTGAAGAGGGAGAAGGTTTATTTGGGGAATTGCATATTGATTTAAGCGAGGCTGAGAAAGGAATCTAGTTCAATCAATTGGAGTGTTGCATAAATAGAAATGTTGATTTCTATTCTCTTATACTTTTTATGTTTAAAAACATTGTGTGACTTTTCTTGTTTTTGTTTGGAAAATTAGATCAATTACTTTTTAGGGAAAATTTGTTTTAGTCTTATGTGCAAGTGAAATATTTCTTATTATAATTAGAGTAAGGAACTATTTTTATTGAAGTGTTTGTACATATTCTATATTAAGGAATACATGGTTATAGATGGAATAAGTACTATATATGTGAAATAGCTTAGGTAGCTAATGGCTAACCAAGTTAAGACTTAGAGTCAATTTGATTTGCTTATAGACTTGTGTTAAAACTTAACAAACAGATTATAGGTTATTCTTGGGGTTAAGGTTACTCCATTGTGTAAGGGTATAGCCTAAACATAGGTATGAATGGTCAAAAAAAATCTTGGTGATGAATACTTTGGCCAAAGTAGTGTAAGTTGCCACTATTTACACTATCATTCATTGCACGATATAGGTTTACATACTAGGTAGAGGAATTTCATATGTGTAGATTGCAGCCAATGTGTGACATATCTAGATATGTAGGACACAACACCATGCTCGGGATAGGTCAATTTTTATTATGAGGATATCAAACCAAACTCTTCGTCGAAGGGTAGTGTTATGCGTTGCATAACCACCCCATCTTTTGCCTTGGTCAAAATGGGCCCCCCTTTGTTATATTTTTATCTCTTGTTGTTTTTCAAACAAAGTCTGGAATCTTGTTTTGCCAACACTTTGTTTTTCTTAAATTTCTTTGTCGAAACCGGGGCCCGAACCAAATGGGGTCTAAAACTTGAATCAAAACTCATTCTGAGCCCCATCCCGACAGTCTTGCTTTTTGATCTTTTGTTTTGTCTTTATTAGAGCCGAAACTGGAGTGGATGTTAATTTGGTGCTTAATGAAAATTGCAAAATCAAAATTCATCCCATCTCCGCCTCCGCTTTTTCAAATTTTTGTTTTAGTCTAGTCCTTGTGTTAAGTTTTATTATGTCGGTCTTTTGTTTTACTTTTTGGGTTTGGTTTCATTTTTTGTTTTATCAGCGGAACCGGAACTGGAACGGGAACGCAATTAAGAAATTTCTTAAGTTTCTGAATCAGTTTCCATTTTGACTCCGCCGTCGCCACTTTTGGGTCGTTGAATTTTTGACTGAAGTTGCACTGCAGTGAAGTGTTGGTTCTCTTTAAGTTCTGACTCCACTTAATTGCATTTAATGCATTAATGGCAGCTACTCGCGTAGGTAGAAATTCTCATTTTTACCTTCATTAAGGATTAAACATATCATTATTATCATTGTTAAGAGATTAAAGAGCAAGGAAGAGCAGCAATGGAGTTCATTTGAGTGAATCGATTGAAGCAGGAGAAGATTATTGCTTGCGAAACGATTCAGAAGGTTAGCCGACTTTTTGTGTTCGAGGTAGGGTTCTTACTCTCGCCTTTTTCTTTTATTTTGCTTTCATGCATTCTGTTGTGTTTGTTTGATTGATTGTTTTGATCTTTGAACGGGATCCCTTTCTTGAAGTTTGCGTGTTGTTTTTCTTTGTGTTCTTTCTTTTTGTTTGTTGTTCTTGTTTTTGTGCTTGCATTTCTAGACTAAATTATGTTTTATAGTGGGTTAGGGCACGGTCGCTTTCACATTTTGTCGTGAGCGCGTCGTGCTGGGTTAGGTTTTTAAATGCGTAGTTTTAATTGGGGTTTTCACATTGAGGTAGATTAAATTCATGTTTTACAGTAGTTTAGGGTTTATAAGATCTGTTGTTTTACTTAGGTTTCATTGCACATTCGTTAGGTTAAGTTAGCAAGGGTTAAATCCATGCCCTAGTTTCATCGTGTTTTATAGATTAGGGTTTCGTGTGTTTTTTGTGATCACATTTAAAGGATTAAAATATGATTCCCTAAAGTAATAGTCTTGCCCATGGTCATATGGGCTGGTCGATTTCATGATGTATTTAAGCCTTTTTTTAATTTAATATGACCTTAATTTTTACCATGGAGTTATGCTTTAAAGTTGATAAAATTATTGATGACGTCATGGTTAACATGGTCGAAAGCGGGATCAGAATTGATTTTAGAGTTTTGAATGTCTTTTATATGTTTAGTGTCAATTCCATTTTTCATCCCGTCTTCGATTCCGCTTATAGTAAGAAGATTTACTTTATAAAAATGTTTACTTGGCGGAAGCGGAAGCGGAACCGAACCTGAATATGAAAATAGAAAATCTGAAGGAAACCAAATCAGTTTCCATTCTGGTTCCAGTTCCGGTTACTATTTCACTTCTGACTCCAAGCTTGCTTCTTGTTAATAGAGTTACCATTCCAGTTTTGAATCCAATCCCGGCAGTGTGTTAAAAAAGACTGTTCTAGAATATGATCTTGCCTGGTTCCGCCTCTGATGTATACATGAAAGGTATGGTTTTAAAGCATGTTTTATGATGATATTCAAAGATCTAATTGGAATTTTTTGTGGCAGGAAAGCTAGTAAATGTCAGGAACATCAGGAGAAGCTGCTCAAAGGAATCGCCCTATAGGAACATCAAAGGCAGTGCCTAAACCAATGAAGATCAAGCTTGAACAATTACCTTATACCTTGAGGTATAATCACCAGAGTCCCATTGTGAAAGTGAGTAAAGTAGAATCAGATTGGTTGGACATCACCGATACCAATTTGGGCCAGTAAAATTTTGAGGAACTATATGCATAAACCTTTGCGGAATGGGAAGGTCTACCAGGAAGGACACAAAGAATTGTTGATTCTGGTTTGGCACATATCACTGCATTTCCTTTATCAATCCAGTGCCCGAAATTGATCTTAATAGTAGCTAGTGCCTACAATCTTGTTACTAGACAGTGCATGGATTCCCAAAACAATGTGATTATTGATCTTACTCCTCAAGCATTGCAAAGTATATTCAATGTCCCAGATCCTAAGAATTTGGTGCAGTTGGATGAGGCAGAAGCTTTAGAGAAGTACAACCAGTACAAGGACTCCAATAAGTCTCATTTGAACAAAAGGTGGTTGAAGACAGAAAAGAAATCTTTAAGCAAGCTTGCAGACCATCCAAAGAGAGCGGATTTCTATAAGGAGGTGTCATATTTGATCATGATGCTACCTAGAGTTTTTGGGAAGAGAGATACATTTTGGTTCAAGGAGTGGATGTTTCCTTTCATCGAGATAATCTTAAATGGATTCCAACAGTTTGATTGGCCTATGATCGTATCCAATGCTATCCATGATCAACTGACTAACATCAAAAACACTAAGTGTTTCTTTATGACTTCTTATATTGTATATGCAGCGGCAAGGTTGGGTATTTTCCAAGGTTTGAACAGAGTAGGCATAATGGGAATCTTGGATGGACAGAAGAAAGTGTGGGAGCACTATAACTAGTTGTCTCTTAAGGTTGCTGAGACTCAGTTTAGAGGAGTCAATGATGCATTCATATATGTAGTCATCAACCAATTGAATGGAGATGTAGGGTACAGGTTGAGTCAAGAAGCCATGGCATTCATTGCTGAATGGGAATGTTGGTACATTCAATACCCCAAATTCACATATTTCAGGTTAGTTGGTTTTGAAGGCCATCCACATCTACTTCCAAGGTGTTGCTATAATAGAATAGTGTTGATGGAATTTGTATATCAGGCTCTTAGAGTTAATACTCGGTTTGCAATAAAGCATAAAGCAGGATGTCACAAGTTCCCCATGAAGTTGGGTGAGTATGGTTGTTAGCATTTGGTAGGGGCAAAGGTTGTTTGCAGTGAGCTGATAAAGTTGAAATTGGGTTTATACACAGCTCGTAGGCACTTTGATCCAAAGGGTAAGATGTATGCTTTATTACCTTCGGTGTTTGACAAGCACTTTAATCTATTAGAAGACTTCTGGAGTGACCAACAAGATGAGTATGATCTAAGAAAGAAAAATTATGAAAGATTGTATGTCTCACTCATGTCAGAGCTTGGCATTAAACATAACATTCTTGACACATTGGTGGATGATGGAATTGTATTGGATCCATCCTATGAAGCTTTGAACATCTGCGCCAAGAGCTTGGATCCAATTGATTGGGATGCTCAAGAAACCATTGATATTAAGTGGATTGGAAGGACAATATTGGATAGGAGTGTGCAATGGTTAGTTCTAAGAACCAAGACTCCTCAAGAAATCGGAGGGAGAAAGAAATCTTGGTTGCTAAGTTGAAACTTGCAGAAGAAGCTCACCGAAAAGAAGAAGAAGCAAAAAGATTAAGAAAGGAAAAGGATGTCGAAGAGCAGGTTACGAAGCAACAAGAAGAAGAAGCAAAGTTAGAAAAGCTTAAAGCTTTAGAGGTAGAAAGACTAGAGAAAGAGAAATTGGAAAAAGAAGCTCTAGAGAAGGAAAAACTGGAAGAGAAAAGATTGGAAAGGAAAAAGTTGGAGAGAGATCGACTGGAGGAAGAAAGGTTGAAGAAGGAAGAAGAAGAGAAGAAGATACAAGAATAGAAAGATAGGGAAAAGGTTGAAAGGCTTGTACACATGCATATAGTGCTAGAACAACAAGAGAAATCAAGGGTTGACTATCAACCCCAAGTAAATGTGCAGCCACCTTCTACTACCATTGCTTCTTCTTCCACTATGATGACTATTGCTCCATGTGCTCCCACTTGATTAAAACTGGACCTATAGAAGAGGGCAGTAACACCTTCACAGCCTCTCAATTGGGAGGATATGATGAAGGAGATTGAACAAGAGAGGCCTAAAAAGAAGGCCATGATCCTACACTCTACAAGACTCACAGACAAGGGAGAGATTGTTGCTGAGTGTGCCATACCAATGATAGAAAAGGAGGTAGGGGACATGCAGCTAACAAATTATCAGTTGAGTACTGTCAACTTGGGAAGGCCCACTAGGAATTAGCATATGAACCTAATTGATGTGGTGGCTTCAACAACCAAGTCAAGAATGATAAAAGATAAACAGAAGAAGGATGATCTTAAAGCTCAGTTGGATCAATTATATTCATTTTTGAAAAGTTTCTCCTCTCCGAGATTACAACAGGTAACAGCCATTGAGACTCCAATTTTGTTAAGAAAAAAGGAGGTAGATGATTTGGTGCAGGTAAGAGGTAAAGTGGAGATGGTAGACAGATGGGTAGACAAGTTGAATCGGGAGGTAGGTGAAGTTTTGGTTGAGGGTTTTGAAGTTTACAAAGGAACAGAAGAGTTGATAAGAGAAATGCATCTATATATTGAAGCAATGGAGAAACAACAAGAGGAGTATAAAGAGTACAGTCAGAAATTAGAGAAAGTTAATACATTGCCTTTAACTACTCTTCTTGAACAATCAATACTTGAAGAAGATAATGAAGATTTTGTTGGAAAAACCTCTCGTATACTCTGATTCAGAGCAGATTTCTTGTGTAAACATAGGAATGAGGTTCAAGAGGTTGCAAATAATCTAGCTGAACAGTTTGAGGAGCTAGAAGTAGCCATTGCTATCATTGTAGATGTAAATGAATTAACCAAGGAAGGCATGCCTTTGAGTAAGATCAAAGAGAAATGGGATGAAAGATTTAGAGGACTCATGCAAAAAGAGATGATGGGGAAGATCTGATCATAGATCGACTAATGGATGTCAAAGAGGAAAAAAAAGCTGCTAGAAAAGAGTTGACAAAGATAAAAGGTATGAGAGGGTTTGCTGCAAAAGAGTTGGAGCAAATTAAGTTTGAGGATAGCTGGGTTGATGGTCCAGAAATAGATATATTACAGCAAGTCTTCACCAGTTATGATGAGTTCATTGTAGATCTAGCTTCACATGCATAAATCTCTTGCATGCATGACTTTCTTCTTCTTTGCATGTTGCATGCAGCACTGACAGTTTTGGAGCGCATGACACTTTTTCTCTTCTATTTTCTATTCTCTAGCTTAACTAAATGTCTAATGTAAGAACTCAAGATCAAATTGATCTGAGTTTCCAAGAGAATATTAGTTCCTAAAAAGGTGGATGACCTAAAATAGAAGTGGAGTTCGAATTTTTGTATATCTATAAATACCCTTTGGGTATCATATTGTAAGGGTCGGCTAATTGAGAATAGAATTGGCTTACCTGATATTAGGAGATAGAATTTTGTAGTGATTACTGAGATACATTGTTACTAGATACTTTACAGTTAATAAAAATTACAAGTTTTATGCAATATGGTGTTAGAATGGAGTTTTACTTGATAAGGCTAATAAGTTATAATCTATCTAAATGCCAGTGATTGTGCTGAAGCATGCTAGTTTCTTATGTGATGAAAGTCATTAGAAGAAACCAGATTTAAGGATTATCTTATTAGATTAGCATTGAATTGAAGTTATTAAAGTCTATTGATCTATGAACGTAGTAATGAATGGATGTGTGTTCTTTTGAAATCTTGGAGATAGTTGTGATGTGTGAATAGTGGTATTAAATTAAGCACCATAGATGCATGCAATGGTATAGTTTATTCTATAAATTGTGTCATGCTTTGGTTTTGTGATCTGTTAGAAAACATTCATTATTGAAGGTATATGTCCAGATGCTAGATAAATTTGATTCATACTTACTAGTTTACCCTTTGATCTATCTTTTTTCTTTTTGTTTAAAACCCCCTTTATTTACAAGAACGGTTTGATAAAAATGAGTCATTGCTTGAATCTTTTGTTACCAACACAGGCCCTTTGAACATTACAGTTGCATGAACCGATTGAGTGACACTAGACAGTTGAAAACCAACTACCAGGACCTTGGGAGTTAGGATACCATATGTTGTCTTTCTTTTTCAAGAGAAATAGAGTAGAAATATTATGTTTCAACATTGTTTGTGTCATTTCCACCATCAATAGAAATTGCTGCTAGAAGGAGGGCTGAAAAGACAAGCTGGCTCACATAGTGTCTTTCTCACCGAAGAAATATGGAAGGATTTTGAGATCCTGTACTGACCCTGAACCTTTACAAGAATTACAAACCCCGGTAAGACCTAGACCCCATGCTTGTAGGGTTTTGATACCTACACTACCACCAACACTCACTCCACCTGCATTTCGACCAAATCCACCTAGGCCACCAATAGTTCAACGTACATGACGACCTCCAATTAGGCCTGTATCACCACTAATTCAGCCTATACCTGCTCAACCAATCCCCTTAATGAATTACTTTGTGAATAATCCCTCTCCGTTAGGGACTATTCCTGGGGGATTCCATGATTTACCAAAGAACCTAGAAAATTTTTGTCCTAAGTACATGCATGGAGAATCTAGAAGCACTGAAGAGCACATACAAGCATTCAAAGATGCTTGCACATGAGCTCAAGTTGCTCATCAAGATGTGGTATGTAGATTGTTTCCCTACTATTTAGGAGATATGGCATATAATTGGTATCTAAATCTGCCCCGGGAATCTATTCTGGGTTGGACATATTTAGAAAATGCTTTTATTAATCAATTTAGGGTTTATGTAGACCCTGCCATATTATATCACCAGTTTTCCACCATAAGAAAGGAACACCATGAGCCACTGCCCTTGTTCAACACTAGCTTACAAAGGATGTATCGTAGGCTACAAGAGGCTTACTTGGTGCCAGAGGCTATGGCCATATAGGCGTATCTGAGAGCTGTTGATCATTTGATTGGCCTGTTCTTGCAAAGAACTTATCAACCTAATGAGATTATCTAAGATTTATCATCTGGCTATCAAGTTGCAATAGCAGATAAGTCTGAAATCTGGAGGTTTAGGAGTAGCTCTTCCTCCCATGAATTATCAGATGCCTAATCCACTCTTATACACCACTGTCTTGGGGATGTCTTACTCCAAATATGGACCTGCATCTGAGTTACAAGCTCCACCTACTACGCCTTTCTTTAGCAATGGCATGGAAGATTACTCCCATCAATCTCAACATCAACCTCAACATCAACCTCAAAATCAACCACAAAAAATAGGAGGATCAACCCATGTTCATTCCCCATCCATAGTCGAAAATGTGTAGAATGAACAAACTGTTTAACTCACAAGTGAGTTAGAAACTCTCAAGAAGACTCTCTCTTAGATGTCAAATGACATGGCATAGCTCAGGAAAAACCCTCCCCATAATCAAAACCAGAATTACAACAATCAAGGAGGTTATAACTATCAGGGCAATTACTCTAATCAGAACCAAAATCAGAACACCAATAGGAACTTCCAGAATCAGAACTCCTCAAACCAAAATTATCAAAATCAGAATAGAGGATATAATCAAAGGTTCAACAACAACAACAATAATAGGTAGTGGAATACTGGACCTAACAATGGGGGAGTTCCTCGTAATTATCAATCAGGTGAGGAAAGACCACATACTGCTAATGTTGCTGATTTAAATTTTATGACCAATTGGTGTAGGCTGCATGATACGGTAGCACATTCTGAGGTCAATTGCCCAGAAATGGAGAAAATTGTGAAAATTGCACAGGCTGATTCCCATCCTCCAACAGGAAATTCCAATTAGGATAATGGGCCAGTTAGCACTACCATGACTTATGAAACCATTGAAGAAAAATATCAATTCCCTATGCAAGGAGATAATGAGCGAGATGAAGATATATATAATGCTCAAGCTTTCCAATCCAAAGGAGGTCACTTTTTGAGAAATCAGAATAAGAGCCCATTCACTACATCTGTACCCCCTAATAACATGGTCCCACCTAACCAGAATGCAGATAACAATCCACCACCACCAAAGGGACCTTTTGATTCTCAAAATAGAGGTAATCTGCCTCCTTTTCCTAAATATCAAGTTAGGAATGATTTAGAGTTTGATTTTGTTGTAGAATTATAGAGGCAGAAGACATCACTGTCTTTCTTTGACATCATGAAGTGGTGCCCAGCTCAATGGGAGGTGGTATTAAAAGCTTTGGAAGAGGTAGATTGCCTAAAAGGGAAAGGTAAGGTGACTCCAGCAAAGGAGACAAATGCAGCCATTTATAAAGGTAAGACCAGTACCCACCTTTCTTGTTAAATTTGAGAATCTTTGGAAAGAATCTGCACAATTGTTTATTAGATTCTAGATTATCATGAAATGTCATGCCTTTTTCTGTTTGTAAGAAGTTAGGATTGAGTCCTATCCCAACCAATTAAAAGGTGATTCAGTTGGATAAAACCGAAGTCAATGTTGTAGGAGAGTTGAAGAACATGCATGTGTAGGGTGGATCAGATCCAAGGATCCAGACCTACATAGATATCCAGGTAGTTGATATCCGAGAAACATATGGGATGCTTCTAAGTCGAGAGCTAATGAAGAGTATAGGTGGATATCTATCCTTGGATTTATCTCACATGTGGTTACCATGGAAAGGAGTTGCAACATAGATAAGGATTGAGAGTGAACCGAGACTTAAACACATGATGACAAAATTTGATGCTTCAAATGAAGTAGCATTTTTTGAGACTGAGATACGTGTTTACAAACAAGAGGAAGTTCTTACTTTCTCTATAGTTAGTCCTAATGATACATTACCCCTAGATCATAGTGACCTAATGATCTGCATCAACCAGCAAATTCTAATAAGGAAATTGCAAGAAGATAGGCTGGTTTTAGGAGGAGAAATTGACTTGAGTAGTTTGTTACTTCCTAATTGGTGTAGGATTCACTATCATAATCATTCAGAGTTAACATGTCAATCATGCTTAGATATTCTAAGTCATGTAGATCAGCCTCAACAGGTGTGTCAAGAGAAACAAGCCCAGATTCCCACCAATGAGTTTTCTTTCCAAGTTAAGGATGCAACTATTCTTACACGGGTTACTCTTTCTCAACAAGAAGGTTCTTCACCAGAAGAACAGACTCGGGTTGTGTATTATGAAATTCAAGAAGAGATTAAGGTATCTTAGTTCCTATTTGAAACACCTACCCAGATACTTTTCCCATACCTAAGGCATTGATGAGAAATGAGTTGGATTGCAACTTAACCCAAGAAGGTGTTTAGGAAGTAGTTGTGGAACAAATTGAGAACATAAAAAAATCTTCAACTGAACTTTGTCCCCAAGTTAAATTTTGACAAACAGAAAAAGTCCAAGCCGCCACATATTTTAGGTGAGCCATCCCCTGTTACTTCTAAAAAGAAAGAGCTCCCAGCCAAAGACCAATTATGGACTTTTAAATTTGATGGTTCTAAACCTAAAGTGGGAAGTGGAGCAAGGATTGAACTAACTAATCCAAAAGGAAAGACTTATTTTGCTTCTTATAGATTGTAGTTCGGTTGCACAAATAATGTGGCAAAATATGAAGCACTTGCACAGGGTCTTATGTTTTCTCATAAGAAGAAAGTTACTGCTCTTACAGTAATGGGAGATTCTGAGGTAATTTTGAAACAGGTATGTAGCCAATACACATGCCATAACAAAAGATTGGCTGCATATAGAAACAGGGTTTGGAATTTAATTGAAGATTTTGATGCCTTTGGGATTACTCTCATCCCAAGGGAAGCTAATCAAATTGTAGATTCTCTTATTGTTGCTGCTAGTACATTAGAGCCTATGCAAGACTCGAAGCTTAAGATGTTTTTAGTGGAGTTGATTTCGGTCCCAGCTATTCTCGATAATGTCAAACACTTTCAGGTATTTAATGATGATCAACATATATTGGCCTTTTTGGAAAATTCTGATGTTTTTGAAGGACAAATAATTGATGAATCTGAAAGAGATCAAGGGGATTGGGATCCGAAGAATGACAATCCAGAAGGGATATTGGATTTAAAGAGCAATAAAATCCCAAAAGTGATATAGCATTAGAAAGAATATTTGATTAAGATCCACAAGCTTATCAAAGAGTGCCTACAAAGAGTGAGGGAGGTAAGTATGAATCTGTTAATTTGAATCACTCAGGCCCAGAAAGGAATGTTCTTATAGGGAAGGCTTGTCCTCAGGAAATTAAGGATGAGATAATCAAAGTTTTGAAACAAAATATTGAGGCTATCGCTTGGAGTTATGATGACTTGAAATTTTTTGATACATCTATGATCACACATACAATTCCTCTCAAGCTAGAAGCTAAGCCGTTTCACCAAAAGCAACGCCCAGTCAATGCATTAATTGAGCCTTTAATTCAGAAAGACGTGCAAAAACTTTTGGCTGTAAGAATAATCTTTCCAGTTAGACACTCTACTTGGGTGGCTAATCTAGTTCCTGTATGGAAGAAGAATGGTGAAATTAGATTATGTGTGGATTTCAGGAATTTAAACAAGGCTTCTGAGAAGGACAATTATCCATTACCTTCTCTTGATGAAGTATTACAAAAGGTGAATGGATCCCAAATGATGTCTTTCTTGGATGGGTATTCAGGATACAATCAGCTACTTGTTAGTCATGAAGATAGGATGAAGACTGCTTTTACTACTAAATGGGGCACATTTGCCTACAGAAGGATGCCTTTTGGTCTCATCAATGCGGGAGCTACTTTTCAAAGAGAAATGGATGTAGCTTTTAAAGATCTGATAGGGAAATGTATAATCATCTATGTTGATGATTTGACCATCTTCTCTAAGAATAGAGAAGATCATGCTGCTGACTTGGAAAAGGTGCTAAAGAAATGTATAAGTTATGGTGTCTTTCTTAACCCAAAGAAATATGTATTTGGAGTCTCTAAAGGGAAGCTCTTGGGTCACATTATTTTGCAGGAGGGGATATCTATAGATCCTGATCGAGTGGAGGCCATTTTGAAATTGACTAAGCCACGTAACAAGAAGGAAATGAGATCTTTCTTTGGAAGGATCAATTTTGTTAGGAAATTTATAACAGGGTTTGCAGAGATTGTCAAATCGCTCAATGAAATGATGAAGAAGGATGCTAAGATTGAGTGGAGTGAAGAGGCAAAATCTACTTTCATGTAGATTAAGCAATCTATATCTGAGGCACCTGTTCTGACAAGCCTAGATTATGTAAAGCCCTTCTACATTTATTCTTTTGCTTTTGAACATTCATGTGCAGTAGTTTTAACACTAAGAAGAGAAGAGAATGAGGAAAGACCAATTGCTTTTATGAGCTCTCCATTCAAGAATGTAGAAGTAAGGTATTCATCACTAGAAAAAAAAGCCTTTGCATTGGTACGAGCAGTGAAGAAGTTCAGGCATTACATAATTTAAAGTC
Source organism: Sequoiadendron giganteum (assembly GCA_007115665.2). NCBI lineage: Eukaryota > Viridiplantae > Streptophyta > Pinopsida > Cupressales > Cupressaceae > Sequoiadendron > Sequoiadendron giganteum. The sequence goes on from CM021106.1 coordinate 547,509,450, forward strand.
AAGTAATGGCCATAGTTCTAGATCTAGCTGTGAAGTCTATTCTGATGCAAAGTGAATTAGGGGAACGAAGAGGAAAATGGATGGCAATCTTATAGGAGTTTGACTTAGAAATTCACCCAATGAAGCTTGTTCAAGGACAAGGATTGTCAAAAGCAATGGCTGAAGTAGACCGAAATATTACTTGCCAACAATACACCGTTCAATCATTTACAAAGGATCCCCGGTATATAGATTTAGTTTTCTTCCTCCTCAATAAAAAATTTCCAGATGGAATGAATGCTACTCAAAGGAGAGAATTGAGGATGAAGAGTGCCCATTACATGCTCAAAGGGGGATCCATTTACAAAAAGAATTTTTAAGGAATTTACCTACGCTGTTTGGATCAGCAAGAAGCAAAGCATGCTATTTCCGAGTTTCATGGAAGGCATGGAACAGGGCATGGATGTATTGATGCTTTGGCTCATCAGATTTTAAGATCAGGCTATTATTGGCCTTATGTGTTTAGAGATGCACATCAACACTGTAAAACTTTTCATGTATGCCAAACTTTTGCATCTAGTGAAAGAAATCCTGCAATGCCCCTACAACCAGTATATGAGGTAAGGCCATTTGCTCAATGGGCACTTGATTTTGTAGGTGTAATTAATCCAAATTCTTTTGCAGGTCATATATTCATCTTGACTACAACTAACTACTGCACATGTTGGATGGAGGCACAACCTTGCAAGAATAGCACCATAGAGGTGGTCATCAAGTTTCTGACAGAGAACATCACAACTAGGTTTAGAGTTCCATTTGCTCTTGTATGTGATAACGGCCCTACTTTTTCTTCTGCTGAGTTCATTTCATGGGCCTATGAACATAAGATTGTGTTGAAATATTCTCCCAATTATTATCCTCAGGGGAATGGAGTGGTTGAGTCCACAAATAAGAAGTTGTTGGAAGTTATAAGAAAGTTGTTAGAAAGTAATCCTAGGGACTGGCATACCCAGTTGAGATTTGCCTTATGGGTAGATCGAACCAGAATCAAAGCATCCCTAGGAAATTCACCTTTTAAGATAGTTTATGGCCAAGATCCAATCTTTCCCATTCATTTACAAATACCTGTTCTAAATTTTATGCAGGAGTTTTACTCTAAGCATGATAGGATTGAGGTTAGACTACTTAATTTGTTAAATATGGAAGAGCAAAGAGATACTGCTCTGCAGCAATTCTCTGAGCATCAGGTTGTTGTCAAACGTTGGTTTGACAAAAGATCCAAAATAAAGGCCTTTAGAATATCAAGTCTTGTGTTATTATGGGATAAAGCTAGAGAAAAAAAAGGAGATCACCAGAAGTTTGATAGACTTTGGTTTGGTCCTTATCAAGTAGCTGAAATATTAGGTGAGAATGCTTTTCGTTTGAGTACCTTAATTTGAGAGCTTGTTCCATTACCAGTTAATGGTCAGTTTCTCAAGCATTATTTTGGGGCCTAAAGGATCTCATGTTTTAAAAGAAGATGTATTATAATGTATCATATGTAATTAGCTTTCCTGTTAGTTTGGTTTTTAGTTTTTTGTGTTTTATTTATTTTGTTTGTTTTGTTTTGCTTTGTTTTTGTTTTTTTTTTTTTTTCTTGTTCGTTGGGGATTTTCTTTTTGTCCATCTCAAAGACTTGGGGTTGTTATTCAAAGTATACTATGGGTACTAGGAGAGAAATTGATTTAGGTATTTTCATCATCATCATTGAAAAGGATTTCGTTCTGAAACTTATGTTTTATGACCATTCTAGTTTGGGTTAGAAAATTTATTAAGGATAGAATATTTACTGTGAATATCTCATGAATTGTGATAAAAAATCTGTCACCAAACTAGATAAAACATCTGCATGAGTAAATGCCTATTTGTTTTAGAATGACTCTACCCTTTGATTCAAGTGAAAAATCCGATTCCAAAACTATCATGAGATCCATAGTAGTTCTCAACCCATGTTTCAGATTCATTATGTTTGAAGTATTGAACAAGGTGCACAAAAGATTTCCACAAGCAAGTTTTAACAGAAAAAGAAAAAAGAAAAAAAGAAGAAAGAAAGAAATGGCAAACTCAATATCAAGTGGGTAATCAAGTATCTCTATCAGAGCTATGGATTTCTGTTTGGCAGTAGAGCAATGCTTTGAGAGAACTAGAGGCATCTCCGTCAGGGCTATGGACGCCTGTCTGGCAGTGGAGCAATTCCCAGGATTTTACTGCACGATAGTTAAAGGACTCAACCTATGTAGCTTGAATCTTAAGGTATAGTTGCTCACAAATAGAGAAAGTATGTACAAAGAATGATGCACAATACATGCACACACTCAGATTCAAAAATAACTCATGAGCACATACATCTGAGATTCTAGCTCAAACTTATCCTAAAAATATCTGATCTTATTCAAGTTAAAGTGTTTATAAGTCAAGTAGTTTTTGGGTGACTGAAATTTTCTTTGGGTATTTTGAAAATGGGTAAACCATTTTTCCAGCCGAGTCGCCATTTGTTATGCCTTGCATAACCACCCCATCTTTTTCCTTGGTCAAAATGGGTCCCCCTTTGGTATATTTTTATCTCTTGTTGTTTTTCAAACAAAGTCTAGAGTCTTGTTTTTCCAACACTTTGTTTTTCTTAAATTTCTTTGTCGAAACCGGGGCTGGAACCAAATCAGGTTCTAAAACTTGAATCAAAACTCATTCCGGGCCCCATCCCGACAGTCTTTCTTTTTGATCTTTTGTTTTGTCTTTATCGGAGCCGGAACCAGAGTGTATGTTAAGTTGGTATTTAATGAAAATTGCAAAATCAAAATTCATCCCATCTCCGCCTCCACTTTTTCAAATTTTTGTTTTAGTCTAGTCCTTGTGTTAAGTTTTATTATGTCGGTCTTTTGTTTTACTTTTTGGGTTTGGTTTCGTTTTTTGTTTTATTAGTGAAACCAGAACCGGAATGGGAACGAAGTTAAGAAATTTCTTAAGTTTCTGAATCAGTTTCCATTTTGACTCCGCCCCCGCCGCTTTTGGGTCGTTGAGTTTTTGACTAAAGTCACACTGCAGTGAAGTGTTGGTTCTCTTTTAGTTCCTACTCCGCTTAACTGCATTTAATGCATTAATGGCAGCAGCTCACGTAGGTAGAAATTTTCATTTTTACCTTCATTAAGGATTAAACGTATCATTATTATCATTGTTAAGAGATTAAAGAGTAAGGAAGAGCAGGGGCGGAGTTCATTTGAGTGAATCGATTGAAGGAGGAAAAGATTATTGCTTGTGAATCGATTCAGAAGGTTAGTCGGCTTTTTGTGTTCGAGGTAGGGTTCTTACTCTCGACTTTTTCTTTTATTTTGCTTTCGTGTGTTCTATTGTGTTTGTTTGATTGATTGTTTTGATCTTTGAACGGGATCACTTTCTTGAAGTTTGCGTGTTGCTTTTCTTTGTGTTCTTTCTTTTTGTTTACTATTCTTGTTTTTGTGCTTGCATTTCTAGATTAAATTATGTTTTATAGTGGGTTAGGGCATGGTCACTTTCACATTTTTTCGTGAGCGCGTCGTGTTGGGTTAGGTTTTTAAATGCGTAGTTTTAATTGGGGTTTTCACATTGAGGTAGATTAAATTCATGTTTTACAGTAGTTTAGGGTTTATAAGATTTGTTGTTTTACTTAGGTTTCATTGCGCATTCATTAGGTTAAGTTAGCAAGGGTTAAATCTATGCCCTAGTTTTATCGTTTTTCTAGATTAGGGTTTGTGTGTTTCTGTCATCACATTTAAAAGATTAAAATATGATGCCCTAAAGTAACAGTTGTCCCCACGGTCATATGGGCATGGTCGATTTCATGATGTATTTAAGCCTTTTTTTTCATTTAATATGACCTTAATTTTAACCATGGAGTTATGCTTTAAAGTTGATAAAATTATTGATGACGTCATGGTTAACATGGTCAGAAGTGGGATCAGAATTGATTTTAGAGTTTTGAATGTCTTTTATGTTTAGTGTCAATTCCATTTTTCATCCTGTCTCCGATTCCACTTATAGTAAGAAGCTTTAATTTATAAAAACGTTTACCTGGCAAAAGCGGAAGCGGAACCAAACCCGAATATGAAAATAGAAAATCTGATGAAAACCGAATCAGTTTCCATTCTGATTCTAGTTTCAGTTACTATTTCATTTCCGACTCTAGGCCTGCTTCTTGTTAATAGAGTTACCATTCTAGTTTTGACTCTGATCCCGACAGTGTGTTAAAAGAGACTGTTTTAGAATATGTTCCTGCCTGGTTCCGCCTCTAATGTATATATGAAAGGTATGGTTTTAAAGCATGTTTTATGATGATATTCAAAGGTCTAATTGGAATTTTTTGTGGCAAGAAAGCTAGAAAATGTCAGGAACATCAGGAGAAGCTTCTCAAAGGAATCAACCTACGGGAACATCAAAGGCAGCGCCTAAACCAAACAAGATCAAGCCTGAACAATTACCTTATACCTTGAGGTATAATCATCGGAGTCCCATTGTGAAAGTGAGTAAAGTAGAATCAAATTGGTTGGACATAACCGATACCAATTTGGGCTTGTACAATTTTGAGGAACTATATGAAGAAACCTTTGTAGAACGGGAAGGTCTAACAAGAAGGACACAAAGAATTCTTGATTCCAGTTTGGCACATATCACTGTATTTCCTTTATCAATCCAGTGCATGGATTCCCAAAACAATGTGATTATTGATCTTACTGCTCAAGCATTGCAAAGTGTATTCAATGTCCCAGATCCTAAGAACTTGGTGCAGTTGGATGAGGCAGAAGCCTTAGAGAAGTACAACCAGTACAAGGACTCCAATAAGTCTCATTTGAACAAAAGGTGGTTGAAGACAGAAAAGAAATCTTTAAGAAAGCTTGCAGACCAACCAAAGAGGGCAGGTTTCTATAAGGTGTTAGATTTGATCATGATGCTATCTAGAGTTTTTGGGAAGAGAGATACATTTCGATTCAGGGAGTGGATGTTTCCTTTCATCCAGACAATCTTAAATGGAGCCCAACAGTTTGATTAGCCTGTGATCGTATGCAATGCTAGCCATGATCAACTGACTAACATCATAAACACTAAGTGTTTCTTTATGACTTCTTATATTGTATATGCAACAAGGTTGGGTATTTTCCTAGGTTTGAATAGATTAAGAATAATGGGAGTCTAGGATGGACAGAAGAAAGTCTGGGAGCACTATAACCAGTTGTCTCTTCAGGTTGTTGAGACTCAGTTCAGAAGAGTCAATGATGCATTCATATATGTAGTCATCAACCAATTGAATGGAGATGTAGGGTACAGGTTGAGTCAAGAAGCCGTGGCATTCATTACTGAATGGGACTGTTGGTACATTCAATACCCCAAATTCACATATTTCAAGTTAGCTAGTTTTGAAGGCCATCCACATCTACTTCCAAGGTGTTGCAATAATAGAATAGTGTTGATGGAATTTGTATATCAGGCTCTTGGATTTAATGCTCGGTTTGGAATAAAGCATAAAATAGGATGTCACGAGTTCCCCATAAAGTTGGGTGAGTATGGCTGTCAGCATCCAGTAGGAGCAAAGGTTGTTTGTAGTGAGCTGATACAGTTGAAATTGGGTTTATACACAACTCATAGGCACTTTGATCCAAAGGGTAAGATGCATGCTTTGTTACCTTCGGTGTTTGACAAGCATTATAATGTATTAGAAGACTTCTGGAGTGACTAACAAGATGAGTATGATCTAAGAAAGAAAAATTATGAAAGATTGTCTGTCTCACTCATGTCAGAGCTTGGTGTTAAAGATAACATTCCTAACACATTGGTGGATGATGGAATTGTATTGGATCCATCCTATGAAGCTTTGAACATTGGTGCCAAGAGCTTGGATCCTATTGACTGGGATGCTGAAGAAACCATTGATACTAAGCGGATTGGAAGGACAGTATTGGATAAGAGTGTGCAATGGTTAGTTCTAAGAACCAAGACTCCTCAAGGACCAGCCCCTAAAAGGGGTAAGGGATACAAAAGGATCAAAAGGAAGACACCTCCTAAAGAGCCTTTTGAGTTCTTTCCTCCAAACATCGAAGAGATAGAACTTGAGGCAGTAGATGATGAAGAGGAAACACAAGAAGGAGATGTTCAAAAGGGATCGACTATTTAAACACCTACATTGGGTGAATCATCTGCACAAGTCCCACTTGTAAAGAAGTAGAGTAAAGAAATTCAAAGGGGAGCTCTTCATAGTATGGCTAAAACTACAAAGGGCAAAGAGGTGGAGAAAGAAATTCATGATGTTGGGATAGATTCAGATAAAATTGAGTCAGAAAGAGATATGCAAGAAAATATGCCTCTAGAGGAGGATACTGAGCAGGTTTTGACACAAGAAGATCAATGGACATTGTTTGAAGAGGCAAAAAAGGATTCTGATGCAAGGGATGCAGTATTAGAGAAACAAAAGGAAATTGATGCCAAAGCACAAGTTGATGTTATACTGCACCAACAACAACTAAAAGCCAAAGAAATTGAAGCTAACGCACTAGCTGATGAAGTAGAGAAACAAAAAAGGCAATAAGAACATGAACTCAAGGTTAAAGAAGAGAATGACAAGTTGGAACTAATACAAAAAATTCATGACCTTGAAGAGGAGAAGGTGAGAAACCGGAGGGAGAAAGAAATCTTGGTTGCTAAGTTGAAACTTGCAGAAGAAGCAAAAAGATTAAGAAAGGAAAAGGATGCCGAAGAGCTGGTTAGGAAGCAGCAAGAAGAAGAAGCAAACGTAGAAAAGCTTAAAGCTTTAGAGGTAGAAAGAATAGAGAAAGAACGGCTAGAGGCTTTAGAGAAAGAGAAATTGGAAAAAGAAGCTCTAGAGAAGGAAAAATTAGATAAGGAAAAACTGGAAGAGAAAAGATTGGGAAGGGAAAATTTTGAGAGAGATCGACTAGAGGAAGAAAGGTTGAAGAAGGAAGAAGAAGAAGAGAAGAAGATATAAGAACAGAAAGATAGGGAAGAAGCTGAAAGGCTTGTACAGATGCATATAGTGCAAGAACAACAAGAGAAATCAAGGGTTGACTCTCAACCCCAAGTAAATGTGCAGCCACCTTCTACTACCATTGCTTCTTCTTCCACTATGATGACTACTGCTCCATGTGCTCCCACTTGGTTAAAATTGGACCTATAGAAGAGGGCAGTAGCACCTTCACAGCCTCTCAATTGGGAGGATATGATGAAGGAGATTGAACAAGAGAGGCCTAAAAAGAAGGCCAAGATCCTACACTCTACTAGACTCACGTACAAGGGAGAGATTGTTGCTGAGTGTGCCATACCAATGACAGAAAAGGAGGTAGGGGACATGCAGCTAACAGATTATCAGTTGAGTACTGTCAACTTGGGAAGGCCCACTAGGAATCAATAGATGAACCTAATTGATGTGGTGGCTTCAACAACCAAGTCAAGAATGATAAAAGATAAACAGAAGAAGGATGAGCTTAAAGCTCAGTTGGATCGATTACATTCATTTTTGAAAAGTGTCTCCTCTTCAAGATTATAACAGGTAATGGCCATTGAGACTCCAATTTTGTTAAGCAAAAAGGAGGTAGATGATTTGGTGCACGTAAGAGGTAAAGCGGAGATGGTAGATAGATGGGTAGACAAGTTGAATCAGGAGGTAGGTGAAGTTTTGGTTGAGGGTTTTGAAGTTTACAAAGGCACTGAAGAGTTGATAAGAGAAATGCATCTATATATTGAAGCAACGGAGAAATAGGAAGAGGAGTATAAAGAGTACAGTCAGAAATTAGAGAAAGTTAATACATTGCCTGTAACTACTCTTCTTGAATAGTCAATACTTGAAGAATATAATAAAGATTTTGTGTGAAAAACCTCTCATATACTCCAATTCAGAGCAGATTTATTGTGTAAACATAGGAATGAGGTTCAAGAGGCTGTTAATAATCTGACTGAATAGTTTGAGGAGCTGGAAGCAGTCATTGCTATCATTTTAGATGTAAATGTATTAACCAAGGAAGGCATGCCTTTGAGTAAGATCAAAGAGAAATGGGACGAAAGATTTAGAGGACTCATGCTAAAAGGAGATGATGGAGAAGATTTGATGATAGATCGCCTAATGGATTTCAAAGAGGAAATAAAAGCTGCTAGAAGAGAGTTGACAAAGATAAAAGGTATGAGAGGGTTTGCTGCAAAAGAGTTGGAGCGAATTAAGTTTGAGGATAGCTGGGTTGATGGGCCAGAAATAGATATATTACAAAAAGTCTTCACCAGCTATGATGAGCTCATTGCAAATCCATTTTCACATGCATAAATCTCCTGCATGCATGACTTTCTTCTTCTTTGCATGTTGCATGCAACACTGACAATTTTGGAGCGCGTGACACTTTTTCTCTTCTATTTTCTATTCTCTAGTTTAACTGAATGTCTAATGTAAGAACTCAAGATCAAATTGATCTGAGTTTCCAAGAGAATTTTAGTTCCTAAAAAGGTGGATGACCTAAAATAGAAGTGGAGTTCAAATTTTTGTATATCTATAAATACCCTTTGGGTATCATATTGTAAGGGTTGGCTAATTGAGAATAGAATTGGCTTACCTGATATTAGGAGATAGAATTTTGTAGTGATTACTGAGATACATTGTTACTAGATACTTTACAGTTAATACAAATTACAAGTTTTACGCAATATGGTGTTAGAATGGAGTTTTACTTAATAAGGCTGATAAGTTATAATCTATCTGAATGCCAGTGATTGTGCTGAAACATGCTAGTTTCTTATGTGATGAAAGTCATTAGAAGAAATCAGATTTAAGGATTATCTTGTTAGATTATCATTGAATTGAAGTTATTAAAGTCTATTGATCTATGACCTTAGTAATGAATGGATGTGTGTTCTTTTGAAGTCTTGGAGATAGTTGTGATGTGCGAATAGTGGTATTAAATTAAGCACCTTAGATGCATGCAATGGTATAGTTTATTCTGTAAATTGTGTCATGCTTTGGTTTTGTGATCTGTTAGAAAACATTCATTATTGAAGGTATATGTCCAGATGCTAGATAAATTTGATTCATACTTACTGGTTTACCCTTTGATCTATCTTTTTTCTTTTTGTTTAAAACCCTCTTTATTTATAAGAACGGTTTGATAAAAATGAGTCATTGCTTGAATCTTTAGTTACCAGCACAGGCCCTTTGAACATTACAATCGCATGAATTGATTGAGTGACACCAGATAGTTGAGAACCAACTACCAGGACCTTGGGAGTTAGGCTACTATATGTTGTCTTTCTTTTTCAAGAGAAATAGAGTATAAATATTATGTTTTAACGTTGTTTGTGTCATTTCCACCATCAACAGGTAGGACCATCTATCAGATTGATAGATGTGCAGGGGACTACAGTTAGTCCAAGGTTGGTGGAAAAACACTTGAATTATGCTTCTCATCATTAGTAGGTGACCAAGATTTGATAGAGGGCACCTAGACCATTTTTACATCTATTACTAGTAACTCTATAGTCTTGTTTATGTATTTTGTATCCATTTCTGTTGAAAGATTTTAAAACAAAAATGTTATCATGTTATAATGAATTTTGTAATCATTACTTTGGAAAAGTTGTAATACTTTGATATAATGCAATGGAAAATTTTGGAAAGATATCTATTTCAAATGTGCATGCTATCTTTATATTTTTGGAAAAGAATTTTTTTATTACTCATATTGATTAGATGCTTAAACTATTTACTTGAGGTTAAACTTAGGAAAGTTATTGTGTAAAAAAATTGGCATGCTACATGTGTCAAGTCTTTATAAATGTTCTTTACATTTTCCTTCATTCTCTTATGTTTCTTTATTGCTTCTTATCATACATGCTTAATATAATTCTTTGATTTTTTTATCATGTTGATTTTGGGATTACATTTTTCTAAAGTATTCAAAATTATGAGTGCTCAACATACATAACCTTAATCAAATACATTATATTTTAATGAGGGGTTAGATTAGATTTTGTTAATATAATCAAATGCATCATATTAATCATAGCTTTAACTTCATTAGTTCTTTCAAAAATATCTTAGAATAGTCATAGCGTTATTGGGATAGTGATAATTTCATTATGGCAGTCCTAATGAATTTATGAACTCAACATTCATTCTAATTACAATATTTTTTGTGATAGGGTTATAAAATTTTATGCCTTGGATTCCTTAGTGTAGTTTATGAAGATGCACTTTCTTCTTCTATCATCCAATTTATGCATTATTTCCTTTGTCAAAAATGCATATTCCATGTATCCTATAAAACTTGAAGTTCTTTCTGCTCCATTTGCATTTTTTCCATGCTTCTTGTGTTCAACCATGTCACACACAACCTTTGTGGGACATCTATTTGTAACTATAGTGTTTTTGGAATGAATCCACATTAATATTCATTTGGAATCCCCTTAACCTTCAACATATTTCTTGCAATATCCATGATGGTCCTATTCTTTATCTTTTCTACAATACCTGTTTGGTAAGTATCACTAGTTGTAAACTCTCTATTAATTCTTTCATTCTTGCAAAAAAATAGAAATTATTAGGAGGATTGGTCACCTCTTCTATCTACTCTAACTTGAACTTAAAGAGTTATTATGTTCCTTCTCTACTAGGGCCTTGAATTTTTTGAACGTATTAAAAGTTTCAGATTTATGCTTCAAGAAGTAGACCCATGTCTTTTAGCTATAGTCATCAATGAAGGTCATACGATATTGATTTTTGTTTAGGGTGAGAGTTTTCTTGGGGTCAGACAAATATAAATGCATCAACTCTAATGCTACTTTTTTACTTGTAGAATTCTTTCATTGAAAAGGTCATCTATGTTGTTTACCTAAAATACAAACTTTATATTTTCTCTTAGACTTTGCTATAGTTGCTAATGTTAAGAAATAATGCATTCAACCCACAAACTTAATCCATTTCCTACATAACCCCATGAGAGATAAACATGCATACAAATAACCATAATGCATAGATAAGATAGACAAGGCACAAGATAACACAAGACATACCTTGGGAAAATCCTCAAGAGAGAAAAACCCATCCTCCAAAAGCATTCATACTCCATGTTATTATTTATAAATAAATCAATACAAGAGTTACAATGAATACCTCTGAAGCATCAAGCCTCTCAATGCATCCTCATGTGTCCAAGCATGAATCCACACATCACATGCCATGATTCACATATGCCCTCCTTAGAAAGACTCAATAATGACAGCCCACTCACCGAGCCAACCTTAACCACTAAATATTTGCTTGCTTTTAGAGACTCAAGCTCACACAAATACAACCAAGTGAATAAAAAACCACTAATCCCTTATTTAATAATGGCTACTAAATTTTCATTTTTTAAATATTTCTACAATATTAAATTATTATCCAATGTCTCCCACACATTAAATAATAATATAATGTTATAATACAACATAAAGTTTTCCCCAAATAATTACCTAGTGTGATTAACCACACCACCTAGATGCATCACAACTAAAAAATATTTTACTACAACATTATAATAAATCAAATTATGCAAAGATGTACAACACCATATCCCAACATTATCCCACTTGTTGTATACATTACATAAGGGATCAATCAATGAAATGCATCATCATAGCCATACATGAAATCAAATGAATCCCCACAATGCTATTGTGCTCCATAAAGATACCTGAAATAAGAACAAAGTGACCACCATCTCAATAAATAACTCTTCTCATCCTCCAACGTTCTACCTATGGAAGAAAAGGAACATGCCAAGGTGAAGATGCACTAATCCAAGAACACAAGCATCAAATCCAAGTAATAAAAAAGGCTCTAACCAAGCTGCTATCAACTATGAAAAAACTACATGATTAGAAATAGCATCCACAACACATGGTAATACATTCAACCATTCATACCTCAAAGGTATCAAATACATAAAAAAACTCAAGACAACAACATATGCAACCCATAAACTGCAATCACAAGCTCCATGTATCAAACCTGTCAGTGAAGAACATACATAGCCAAGAACTCCCACTGCATAGGTAATTTCAAAGCATATCAAGTCTACCAATCAATACTATATTAAGTTGTAATGCCCCACCACGTAACCCTAGAGAAAGTCATAATTAACTACTTAAGTGCACAATTTTTATTATTATTTAAAGTGTAATTAACATACATATTCACTTACTAATTGACAACAACCTCTAAGGCTACGAGATTGGGATTACTTAAAACCCATACATACATCATCTAACATCTATAACATTTACTTACATAAATAATTGAGTACACATACATAATAAAGTTTCATCATAACATAAAGAGATATAACAAAACTCCATATTCATTAACTTAATCATAAGGCTATATCTCTCATTCCTTGAATGAGGCAATAATAAAAAAGTGTTACATTATACAAATATCCACCTCGAATACAAATGAGGGGTAAACTAACAAGATCTAACTGCATTAATAACATAACATGAAATGAATACTGGAACCACGAGCTCTCCAACTGGATACCTCACCACCACAAACTGAAGATCAAAGGGGGAACCAATGATGTATGGTGCATGTTCCACCCAACCAAGTGGTACCCGACGGCCCACCCCCCATGCTAGGAGATAGTAAAAAAATAACATGGCCAAACCTACAACCTCTAATTATAGGCTGACACATACTGACACAACCAATCACATGAACCATACAACCAAAAGTGCAACACAAGTACAACTCTAACATAGGTCACATTGCTTCCAGATATAAAATAGATCAAGTATGTTAAGAGAGCCATACACATAAATATGAACCAATCGTTGTCGTAGATAGAGTGTCATCACACAACTTGACATGGGATATCCAATGGGAATCTTCATAGGCTCTGACCCCCATTATGGGATATCCTGGTGGCCTCAACCGATCCCCGACCCCCATACTCACTCATGCAAAATCAAATACCTCTCGTAAGGACAAGATAGATGACCTTTCCATTCCTAGCCTTCCCACTCATCCCAAGCCTAAACGAGCACTTGCGTCTATGAGTGAGGCTAGAACTTATCTTGATTAGCGTGAAATACTACCTAATCTCCTAAGTACATTATTTAAGGTATCACTTGATTAAACTACCTCTGAAGGTTATCTAGTTTACCTCTTTAGGGTTCTGGTGTCTAATGGAAGCCACTCTTCTACTTGACAACACACATACAATCCAATCACCAAGGGTGCCAAAGTGCATAAAAACTAGATAAAACAACCACTCCAACTCTGGGAGGCAACATATAATGAAACTCATTCCAAACAGTAGAGGAAACAAATATTAAAAAACCACTCCTTAAAAGGAGGCACAAATCCCATAATCCACTGCTAATCCAAGGAGGCACAAAAACCCCATTCGTGGAAACCGGTTAAATCACTAACATGACCTCATGCACTATCCAAGGGATTCAAGATAGGCTGACATAACAAATCAACAACCCCCATCACATAACGAATCTCTCGAAGACTTACGAATTAATTGACTCAATTATCCCATTTCCCAAACAACAACACACAAGGAACAATGACAGAAAGAAAATGCAAGGAATTAAACTAATTTTGGATTCACTAAATCCACTTCCCTTTCATATTGATTTCACAACAAAGATAACAATTGCCCTAACAAAATAATTGAATAAAATAATTAATTGTCTCTTTGTTTACAGAGAAGGGAAAAACTAATTTTAATAAATAAATCAAATCCCTTGATTACTTTTAAAATCAACATAACTTCATTGTTAGTAATTTCCTTCAATTTATTAAAAATACCCATGTTCCCTAAAAACTATGTCATACAAATAAAATATTCTATAATTTTCTTAAATTTCCAATTAAACATAATTGCATGCAACTGATTATTTAAAATTATTAAATATACAACTTAATGTAGATATTCATGCCATATATACATATCACATATATCTATATATTTAATTATATATATCCTAATATATATACATTAAATATATATACTAGAAATTTTACAAAATGCTACATTTTTTATTCAAAATAAAAACTTTATTAATAATTTCCAAAATATATTTATATATTTTAAATATAATATATATATATTTTAAATATAATATATATATATATATATATATATTATATTTTATACTAAATAAAGTTTAAACATCGAAATTTGAGTTTATTCGGAGGGCGGATGAAATAATATATAAGTTTGTTTTTTTTAACTAAAGTTATTGTGAGTAGGGGTGGTTTTGACAGCCAACCCCTTCCCCCATTTTCCACGCGCAACACAAGAATGGAAGGGGTGTGTGGAGGGTCTCCCTCCTCATAGTCGCTCCCCTAAGGGGGCGGTGGTGGGGAGGAAGCCCCTCCCCATCCCCCAATATAAAACAAACACCTCTCATAACAAATAAACTTCGACTTCACCAAGATTTTCGATGTTAAAATAATACCCTCCCAGAAACATCGTACGGATGGGGGTTTTAAATATTCACAGTGAAAACCAGTATTTAAATAATTCACCATAATAATATATATATATATATATATATATATATATATATTATATATATATGTATGTATATATGCAAACATATATATATAAGTATATATATAAAATAATTTCATCATAATAATAATTTAATTGAGGAAATTTTTCCAAAAACACCATCTACAGTTAAAATTGTACAAATTTCTTAAAAACCCCTAATTTCACAGAAGATTTCAAAATTCACGTTTCCTCTAAACTTTTTATTGTTTATAACAATTTTCTTTACAGAGGTTTTCTACAATTTTCATAGAGGCTTTAAAATAATGTTTTTTCTAATTCTCACATTGTTTTCCTCTGAATCTTTTTCCAATGTTTTTAACTATTAAATTCAAAGAGGCTCTCTGATTTTACTCTCTAATTTCACTGTAAATAATTCCTACAGAGGCTCTAGATTTCTTCACGGAAAATACAAAAGCCTTAAATTTTTCTTTTCTTAAACAAAATAAAACTTTTTACTACAGATCTAGCACAACAATATTTTCTACAATAATATAATTCCATTTAAAAATTTAAACCAAAGCAATAACATAAGAATGAAACTCGTTTCAATGAAGCTTCTGGAGTAATTAGAGTTTCTGATGCCAAGCCCCTTCCAAAGCTTCCAACAAAGCTTTCACAGCTTCTTCCAAGCAATCCAAATTCCTGAGCACGGTATTGAATTCAACACCACAACAATCTATCTCAAACAAATCTAAGAATGCAAATTTTTCCCACAATTTTTTTACAGCAGGCCAAAATATTTTGTTCTTCTTTCAATTTTTCAACATCCCAAAAATATCTTAACCTTTTTCGTGAAGAAGCTTTCCACTTCCTCACCCAAAGCCAAGATTCACTCCTGAGAATTAATTTCCCAACAACTTAATTAATTAACTATAACATGCTGGCAATTAACAAAATATCTTTTAACAATCCATATTTGTTTTCCTCAAAGTAATTTTTTAATAAACTCAAAACATAATTTAATTTCCAAATTAAATTTAATTCCATTAAACAACCTTGTTAATAAATAATTTGATTAATTAATTAAATTGCTTAATAAATAAATTTAACCACAAAGATTAAATTTAATTTACTAAATAAGTTAAATTTAATTAATTAATTTAAATTGAAAGCTTCCATCATATTATCTAAAAATTAATTAAATAAATACCAACATCATTTAATACATAATTTAACATTTATTTCCATAAAATAAACCTTGCAGAATTAAATAGCAATAGACAAGGCAAACGAAGACACACCGAACATGGACTGATGACACACTGTGGCTAGGGTGTAGACCTAGCACATGTTACCTAGTTATTATCTCCCAATCAACATACCGTTGGGTTGACAATCTCAAACCTATGAAGCGAGGTGGAGTCGATGTCATGTACCTGCAAACCTGTAAATGAGATATCAAAGTACATGCATATAAACAACATAAAATACACACTGTGAAGAGGAAATCATGGAATCACAGGATGTTCACAAGCGAGTGATGCGATCTTGTCCCCTTCACCAATACACTTTATCATGAACTGACAGTTCCATCATAATCAAATAACTCATGTGCAATAAACATGTTATAACAACTAACATTATTACACTAATCAAAGCATGTCAAATAAAGCATCAAAGTAGATACATCACATCACCACGAATAGTCAATGTCGCTCTATAAATAGCGATCAAATGCAAACAACATGATAAAGTATATCCAAGTATCTGAGTATGTAGAAAAAAAATAAAACAAAGCAAGGACACACTGTCTAAGTAGAAAACCAAAATGGAGGGGTATTACATAAGTACCAAGAAAAATAACAATGATCTACACATATAGCCCAAACAGTTGCATAATCTCTCACAACATGTTGCCACCATCCTCCCAAATCACATGAACATGAACCTTCAGGAAGGAACCATGAAGAGAGAAAACCTGTAAACCATAACATGTCCTTATACCAACATCTCTAAGTGCAATGTTATGTCAAGTATGATCTCCTAACAACCCCAAATGAGAATCCTCAACAATACCCAAAACAACATTCAATCTCTTAGATCGAATAACATATGAATCATGTAACAATGTCAACCATTGATGTAAGCCTCTATAATAAAGAAGATAAAACTAGAAGATAACCATTCCTGAACCAAGGAAAACATCCCATAAAACATCTCCTAAGCTCCTCATCAATGAATGATAACATAAACTCAAATGCGCAAGGAGATAACCATGCCAAACATCCCTCAAAATGACTCCTCTAGAACTAATTATCCATAGCTCAAGATCCATATCAATGAAATATAAAGCATCATAAACTCATGCTAAATAATCCTCAAATGATCCTCCAAAATCAATCAACATGACTCCACTCAATCCCATGAGAAATCAAAGCACAAAACATAACACATCTAAAATAAATAATGGGAAAATATCTCTCAAATGAAAAAATGCCAAGTAGACCAAGAGTGGGGAATGAGAATGCTCCTCTAGGATACCAAGTCATCATGACACTCCAAGAATGAACTCCTCTATCAATCCATCATGAACTCACATCCGTACCCAGGTGAAATCTCCTTCGTTTTCCTATTGAAACCTCCAAAGAGTAACTATCTCAAGCAAATGTTTCTAATCTCAAGAGAACTCTAGCCTCGCCTATGTCTCCAGGTATCCATGAGCACCTGTAATCGATCAATAAGTGTTAAAATCCAAATAAAACATAGCACCATCATGAAGTAATCAAGCTAATGATCAATGTACTCAATACAAATAGAACCACCAAGATCAATGTCAAAGCTCTGACCATAGAATCGGGAACCTATTAGGACATCATGATCTAACCATCTCCTCCTAGGAGATCACATGCACAAATTCATACATCCTCATCTGAAGAGAACATATTACATTCCAAACTCTAATATAGAATCAAGAGTATATCATGAAATAATAACAAACACACTCTAAACCAAGAAACCACATCTCTAATCACATGAAGATAACCATCACCAATGATGCAATCATATCATTTCCAATGACTCTTGTTGAGCCATGATACCGAGCTACACGTGGAATCATGTAACTACCATATCCTCCATGAATATCATCTAGGTATACACACAATCAATTGCAATGTCAGTAACATACAAGTGAAACCAAGATCTCCAAGCTAAGAATACACATACAACTAACATCAAACCATCATGAACCAATCCTACATCGCCAAGTCATCACTATCAAAAGTTCCCAATAAAAGTGTATAACTAATGAGTGTACAAACTATCCTAACATCATGATAAAACCACATGCTACAAGTACCATGAACTAACTAATCAGGTACTCTAACCATCTATCCTCTCATCCCAATACAACATACCAATGCACAAATGACCATAGACAAGGCCAACTCATGAAATATACAACAACAATGAATCAAACCTAGTAGATAAAGACAATCCACATCTAAGTCATCCCACTGCAATCAATAGGCTACACATATCTACCAATCACATAACTCATAGATCTTGAACCATTAAAATATGCAAACTCATCATCACATTAGTAACTTACAAACTAATATATCAAAGAAGATAATCCTATAGAAATCAAGACTCAAACACCAAATCAACCATAGATCTGATTTTCCAACCATTCCCACAAATGAGTAACCATAGTCAAGGAACCAAATAAGAATCAAGGAGATAAGAAAAACCTCCTAACACCAAACCAAATCACCACCAAACAAACACATACATGATCATGTCATGTCAATGCATAAATGTACCTGCATACTCATGTAACCATAATCATAGCCAATGTTGTACCTACACTCAACTATCACCCATACGAGACTCCAAGTCTCCACTCATGTCAAACCATGTCCTCAAAAATGAAGACAACCTATGTACCTATCACCATCAAATTCCAACTCTAAAAACCACTTGTAAACCTATAACAAGAGGCACCAAATGAATAATCAACTATACCACCATAAGGGTGAACCCACAAAAGTGGTTTACAATTCAAATGGGGAAGGAAAACTTTCAAAAAATGCCCCCACTAAAAAAAACATTGTTTTGAGGGGTTCAAGCGAACCCAAAAGGGGTTCGTTCAAACCCCTTTGAATGTGGAAACATGTGTTTTCTATTGTGGAAGAGGGTTCACTCAAACCCTAGTTCGACTAAACCGAGGTTCGAGCGAACCCCTAGGGGTTCGATCAAACCCTTTAGGTTCACTCAAACCCCCCTTTTCCCACCTTCCCACCCTCTCTCACAAAAAACTTTTATATTTTTTCCTTCAAAGCACGAGTTGACAGATCCAGCTAGAAGATGGTAGTCCTCAAAATGAGCTATCCAACAAATATAATTTTAATATGTTTTGGTTTTATTATGTATGTTTTTTTTTAGTTTTATTAAACATAGGTTTTTCATTGAAATTAAGCTCTTTGTTTTGCACATGTGGAAAAATAAAAAATTATCAAAATACAAATTTTAAAAATATGTTTATGCTGGGTATTGATGTCCTTGATCCATTAAAAAAAAAAAAGAATTTCGATACATACAAAAGAAGTTATGTTGTATACAGTCCGCCTATGTCTAAATTGCAATTGGTTTGACTTCGAAACTTGATTAAGGAAAAAATATTCAATAAAAAACTATGAGACCAAATGAAAGTGCTAGATATCGTAGTTACAAATCTAAATTCGAAAAAAATAGAATTTTATGCTTCATACAAAAAAAATTATGCTGTATACGGTGAGCGTCACTTTTTTAAAATGTTGTTTTCTGAAAAAAACCAATTTTCATGGGAGATGGAAAAAGAAGTGTAATTTGATTCCAAAAATTTTGAAAAAAATATTTTTAGAATCTACAAAAAAAATTTGATGAGACTCTAGTTTGGATCATCTTCAAATTCCTCATGATTTAGCCGCTATAGGTGCCTGAATGTGAAGATTTAGTTAAAAATAATAATTTCAGTGTCCATTTTGGCCAAAAATTCTAAACCACTATTGTGGGATCACCCATAAATATCATATAAAAACATGTACTCCCTCAAGGTTTCGCCTCTTGACTCATCCAGATGCTCACATACTAACCCCCTGAATCTCAAGCTCCTACAAGTGATCAAAAAAGTACCAAAATCATCCTTCACCACAAAATGATAATCAACTTAATACATTATGCATTACTCTATACATGCTCTCCAACTCCTATATGAAATTAAAAATCTAATTCTATATGCAAAATTTATGCTCAAAACGTGTACAAGAGAATATCTGGATTCTAGGCTCAAAAAATTGATCAAAATGAAAAAATCAGGAAACCAAACCTATACCACTGCATAGTGCTCGGAACAACCTTTCCAACAAGTATAAGAAGTCAAAAATATGAGCTCTTGGGTGAAAGTTATGCAAGTTGAAGAAAACATCTGATTTTTTCATGTAGGGAGGTTGTTGGTGGCTCTCGGGCTAAGCCACCAGCGGCCCATGAGCGACAGTATCCAACTACTAGCGCCCAAGTGGTGGAACTCAAATTAGTTTTAAATCTATTTTATTGTTTCCTTTTAATCATCAAACCTGACGCCTATTAAAATTATGGTTTAATTTTCCATTTTAAAAAATTTTCTACGATCCGACGACCCTTTCAAATATGATTTATATTTTATAAAATGTTAATTTACAACTTTGGCGGGAATTTTAAATTTTATTTTATTATTTTAAAAGGTGGTTACCCCACTGAACAAGGGAGCCGACACTGGGGCCAAAGGCCCCACCGACCCCGCAACCTTGTCGGACAAGGGCCTTGCCACCGATAGGGCTAACACCTTGCGGGGTGTCAATACCCTATTGGTATAGGGTACCGATTGTAAATGGTGTGGGGAGTTTGAATACCCCCATTTATATATATTAATTTTTCTACGTACCTGACCTATAGCTCGACCATACAGCCAAGGCTATGGGTAAAACAAATCCCTTTTTTTCAACATTTCCAAAATAGGGAAAATTTTGTCATTTTTCATGTCTCAGGCCTCTTGGATCCAATGGTGATGTTCATTTTGTCTCAAAAATTCATCCATGAAATTTCCTATAGAAAAAATTCAAATGAAAACTCAAACCAAGAAACCCTCTTTGACCCAAATTTTGAAAGCTTCAAATCTACAATAAACCCAAAAAATCTTGACAAACCAAAAGCCCAAATTTGCATATAAAAACTTGCAACATGTTTTCCATATCTTGTAATTTCTCAAATATTTCATGCATAGCCATGGATTCAACTTTTTGAAAAACTCTCAAATTAGGGTTATAAAAAAAATCCATCAACCATGAAAGCTCTAATACCACATGTTAGGAAATAATGCATTCAACCCACAAACATAATCCATTTCCTACATAATCCCATGAGAGATAAACATGCATACAAGTAACCATACTACATAGATAAAATAGACAAGCCACAAGATAACACAATATATACCCTAGGAAAACCCTCAAGAAGGAAAACCTAGCCTCTAAAAGCATCCATACTCCATCTTATTATTTAGCAATAAAGCAATACAAGAATTACAATGAATACCTTTGAAGCATCAAGCCTCTTAATGCATCCTCATGTGTCCAAGCATGAATCCACACATCCCATGCCATGCTTCAGAAATGCACTCCTCAGAAAGACTCAATAATGATAGCCCACTCACCCAACCAACCTTAACTGTGATGCCCCGCCACACAACCCTAGAGGAAGTTGCAATTAATTACTCAAACGCACTATTTTTTTTTGTTTATGTAAATTAATATGTAAGATCACTACCCATTGCAACAACCTCTAAGGTTACGAGACTAAGATTACCTATTAACCCACAAACATCTTAAACATGAATTGAAACCATAAAAATTTAGTTACTTATGAAATTAAGAACATATACATTCCATACAAGATAAATTCATCAAAGAAAATAGAGATACCATAAGATCTCATTTAACAATAAGATTACAACTCTCATTCCCTGAATGAGGTAAATTCGAAAGCATGATTACATATTACAACTTCCACCTCAATTACAAAGAGGGGTAATAAATTACAAGATTAACTGAAATGAAAATAAAGCATAAAGAGTAACTAGATCCCACGAGCTCTCCAACTGGAAATCTCATCAACACGAACAAGAAGAAATCCCAACGGAGTAAGGTGCACACCACCCAACCAAGTGGAACCCAAAGGCCCACCCCCTGTGCTAGGAGATAGTAACAAGGATTTCTAGACAAGACCAACTACCTCTAGACACAGGCTAAATCATAATTGAACCAAACTAACACAACCAATCACATGTACAACCCAAGTACAACTCAAGTATAACTCTAACATGGTTACATTGCTTCCAGAAATAACAGATCAAGTATATTAAGAAAACCATACACATAACAATCCAGTACCAACTACAAGTACACCATAACATTAATGACATGGATTATATTGCTTTAGTTATCACTCGAATAAACTACCTCCAAAGGTTATCCAGTTTACCTCTTACGGCTCTGGCCCTTAACGGAAGTCACTCTTTTACTTGACAACACACATTTAAACCAAATACCAAGGGAAACCCAAGTGCATACGAAATAGATAAAACAACTATTCCAACTCTAGGAGGAAACAAATACTGAAACTCACTCCAAACACTGGAGGCAACAAATCACATAATCCACTCCTTCTAAAGGAGGTACAAAACATTCTCATTCATGGAAACTGGGTAATAACATTGACATAACCTCAAGCACTAACCAAGGGAAAGACAAACGGTTGGCATCACAAAACGACGACCCCCGTCCTCTAGGATCCACTGGAAGAATTACATATTAAAGACACTTAACCCATTTCCCCAAACATGAACACGGGGAAATAATCACATAAGGAAATTTTGGGGAAATAGCTAATTTTGGATATATTAAACCCACTTCCTTAATATAACTCAGTAGTTTATTGTCGCAATGAAACTAATTTAATAACGCCCCTTTCAAACAAAGGAAGACATTTAACCCAAATATTTAGTTCCCTAGTTGCTTTTTAAATAATAATAAAATAAACATTTACTTCATCCATTCCAAACAGGTTGGCAACCTGATACGACAACCCACATATTTAAAACCCTATTTGGAAGACTTAGCAACCCTTTCTAATTGATTTTCGCCCAAAGCGATAACAGAAGGAATTACATTTAAACAAGCAATTAATCAGAATTAAATCTACTTCAGATTTCCTAAATCCACTTCTTAATTAACATACGATACTTTATTGCATTTAATAAAACTGAATAGAATAATATCTCTATTAGACAAAGATGAAATAAACACCAAATTTTTCATTTTCTAATTGCTTTTAATTTAATATAAAATAGACATTTATTTCAACCATTTAGAAAAAATATCGTTTCGAAATAAATAACTGTTTCCTCTTTTCGACATATTCATTTTAAAAATAATTAACTCATCCATTAGACATATTCCTTAAAAATCAAATATACCGATATATCAATTACATTATTTTTAAAATAAAATCCACAACTTGACTAAAACACTATAATTTAAATTCTTTAATTCCATTTAAATCATGCCCTTAATTTAAACCATTATTTTAATTTATGTATATATTTAAAATGTATATATACATAAATTAAAATAAATAAAACTCATCTAAAAATATACAAAATAATATATTTATATATATTCATATATTTTAACATTTTAATATTACATAATATAATATTAAATATTAATATATATTTCTATAAACATTAATATATATTAATATTTAGTATTATCAAAATATAATACTTAAATATTAAATATATTTATTTTTTTATATTTAAAAAAAAAAAAAATTAAAAAAGGCAACCTGCGGTTTCTTGGAAGGCGTGTCGTTCTAGGGAGGCGCGCTGGCTGCTTGGGCGGGGGGGGGCGCAACTGTGTGAAGGCACAGTCGAACCCCATTTACATGGGGCGGTTGTGTCTCCACACAGCCTAACCCCAACCTTCATGGAGCGCGGCTGTGGAGAGGGGCAACACCCAACATTGCCTCCTCCACACCACTTCCAATAGGTGGCCGTGGGGAGAGCTTCAGCCTCCCCCAAAAGTCAATTTTTTTATTTTTTTTTAGTTATTTCCTGCGAAATTTTGATTTCACCCACGGGATATCCACAAACCTTATAAAAAAAATAAAATTATTTAGCAATGATAATATATATATATAAATGTATGTATATGTATATTTATTCTCCAAGTATATATACATGTATACATATACAGATTCATTAAAACCACAGATTCAAAAGAGAAATTTATTTCAAGAAATGGTTATTTACAGCCAAACTTAATTTTATTTAATCAGTTGAACAAATAATATCAAAAATGATCAAATGCACCCATATTGCAATTTTTCCCTTGAAGGACATGATTTGCAAATGGAGGTTTTAAAGTTCTTAAATAGATTTAACCTGGGTTCTATCTTGCAAATCAAATAAGGTTTAAATATATAATTTTCAAACAACAAATCAAATTGTAAATTCTTTCAAAATCAAACAAATTTACTAGAAGAAAACCTGGTTCCAAAAGTTTGAGAGATTGGAAAAACGGTGCAACGATTCCTTCAGAGCTTTCAGGTTCCTCCCAGCAAATCAACAAAGGTTTTCCACAATTAAATCAAAAACCCACAAAATAGAAATCTTCCTTCTTCTCCTTATTTTTCAAGTTTTTCATCTTTTCCCAAAATTTTATCCAAAAATCCAAATAATAGCCAAAAAAAAATGAAAATATCTATTCAACCACCATAATCAATTTTTGAAAACAAAAAACAAAAAATATCTCAAAATATCTCCATTTTCAATTTTTGAAGTTAAAAATTTTCTAAAAATGAAATTTAAATCCTTTTCTAATTTTTTTCCAACTTAATCTTTTCAATTTCCACTTTCACACAAAATATCTATAAATTTCAAAATGCATAATTTAACTTATTTCAACACAATTAATTTAATTAATTAATAAAATAAATCTAATCCAAGATTAAATTATTTATTAATTAAATTAAATAAAATTAATTAATAAATTAAATCACATTTCTAACATTAAACCAAATTAATTTACTCAACAACTTAGCTATAAAAGAAAATATTTACCTTTTCTAACTTGAAGTTTAAATAAAATTGAGGCAAATAAAACCATATTAAAGCAATTGAACCAAACTAAAATCGACAACACACTTATGACTAGGGTGATGAATTGACACAGAAAACCTAGCTACTATCTCCCAATCAAATGTCATTGGGCAATGGACATGCTCAAACCTGTGAAACTAGGTGGAGTCGATGTCATGTACCTGTTAACCTATGAACCAAAGAGTACATCGCACATGTATATTTGCATCATATAAAGCACACCATGAAGAGGAAGTCTCAAAATCACAGGGCGCTCACAAGTGAGTGATGCAATCTCGTCCCCTTCACCAATACAGTATTACCAATTGACGAATCTAACATCAATAATATAATCAAAAGCATAAAACATAATTAATTCAAATGTTCACAATGCTAATCTAAAGCATGTCACAATGATACATCAGAATAGAATACCATCACATCAAAAGAGCAAAACGGAGGGGTCTTACATTAACCATGAAACATGTTCTTACATTTATAGACTCAAACTCACACAAATACAACCAAGTGGTAAGATAAAACCATGTGAATACAAAACCACTAATCCCTTATTTAATATTGGGTACTAATTTTTCACTTTTAAATATTTCTCCAATATTAAATTATTATCACATGTCTCCTGCATATTAAATAATAATACAATGTTACAATACAACATAAAGTGGTCCCCAAATAATTACCTAGTGTGATTAACCACACCACCTAGGTGCATCACAACTAAATAATTATTTAATTACAAAATTATAATAAATCAAATTATGCAATAATGTAAAATACCATATTCCAATAGATAACCCCTAACCATATCCTTCTTGGATAAAATAATAAGCCCAAAATAACTTAAATGTGAATACCATAAATGTGAGAGCCTAAAATACACTTTTTTCCTCCCATTTTTCAAAGATAATGTACTTTTTTGTTTTTTGTCAACACTTTCTAGCCTTTTCAGATAGTATTCCAACACTTCAGAAATTATGTTTTATGTTTAGAGCATAATATTATTGTTCCCTATTTTGATCAAACTAAATACTTTTATAATGAATGCAAATAGGTTTCATTTCCACTCATATGATTGTGACATCCACTATCTAGGTACCAAAATTTATCAATGTCCACAACTCTTATGTTGGTTTAATCTTTGGAGATAAAGGGCTAACCCTATTTAGTCATTACTTGTGGGTTTGAAGTGAAATCATCAATTCATCTATTGTCATCTTTAAGAGTTCTTTAACGTCTTCTATTGCTATGACTATTGGGTCAAATATTATAGGAAAAATCCTAACAGTATTCTCAAGAATCATCTTCTCTTCTTAAGGTGGAAAGCCTTTTGGAATTTTAAAATGGACTAATTAAATGGTAGTTCTAATGAATGTAGGACATCCATAGGATCATTATGAATGTTAAGTCATTACAAGTTGTTCCTCCTCATGCTCTATGTTTCCCTCTTCATGCACAACTTAAGAATCAATAAAAAATGTCTTAGTTTCATATTCCTTCCTACCCCTCCTCATGCCCTTTGATGCCCTCTTCATGCACAAAATTGAGAATCACTAAAAAATTACCTTAGTTTCATATTCTTTTTTGCCCCACCTCATTCCCTTTGCTGCCCTCTTCATACCCTTTGTTGCCCCTCCTCATGCCTCTTTTGGACTTTCATATATTATGTGTATCTTAATTTCATGACTAATTTCATATTTGTGTAAGATATTTCTTTACTCTATAGTACTATGACAGAACTAATCTTTATCTCTTTTTCATTCTATAGATACAATTCTTCATCATGTCAAGTAAATGATTGAGCATTCCTCTAACACATGATGATAAAGAAGCTAAGAATGAAAAGAAAAGAAAAGAAATGAGGCAACTTCGTGATAAGAGGAAATTGAACACGATAGTATAAGACGTCAAAATTCAAGAGGAACATGAATTATCAATGAGAGGTATGGTATTGACAGCACAAAGGGAAAAAAATGCAAAACCTTCATGCAATGAAAGATTTGAATCTCGTAGTTGGAGACACATCATCTACCACAAGTCAAGATGGAGGGACACCTTCTACCATGACTAAACTTGAAAGAACAACATCACTCACATGTGAAGATGGGGGTATGCCATCTTTCCCATCTCAACTCCAAGGTACATCACCTATTCCATCTCTGATCGAAGGTATGCCATCTATCCCATATCATTTAAATATTGATGAAATTCCTAATGTTGAGGAAAATTTACCTTGGAGCACATCTCCTAGAATTTTGTATAGAAAGCCAAAGTTTTTGATTGATATTGATGAGAATATTTTGCAGGATGGATGATAAGATAAATCTGTATAGCTTCTGGATTAGATTGTGTTCAAAGTTTTTAGCATCAATGTTTCAATTCACACTCTGTGATCCATCATCGGGATGAAAGAGAGCAAGAGGAGAAGAAAATGGATAATTAAAAACTTAGACAAGATAAAAAGTAGAGAGGAGGGGAGGGAATTTTACATGTAGATCAAGGACAAGAATAGAGATAAGAAATAAAAACACCAATTAGTAATAATGAGAAAACAATATAAATAAATCTAAAGACAATGAGCCTTAAAAAGATGAAAAAAATAAATAACAATAGAGAAAAAGGTATAGCAATATAAATGAAAACAAAGGAGAGACGAAAGGACTGAATACAATGAAGATAAGAATAAATGAAGAACAAAAAAGAGGACTGAAACTTGTATATATATATATAACTTAATATGAAAACACCTCTAAAAAGAATAGGAATAAAGATGAAAGAAATTAAGAAAAAACCAAAGAATAACAATATAAAAAACAAAAATAATATAAACAATGAAAAATAAATAAACATAAAGAAAAATAAATAGAAGCAAAGACAATAGATAAATGAGAAAATAAGAGAATAATGAAACAATAAAAATCTAAAAAATAACGAATAACAACTCATAAAAGAAAGTAATATATATGTGTGTATGTGTGTGTATGTGTGTAAATATATGAGAGAAAGACATCACTTAAAAGAAAACAAAAAAATAATAAAAATATACAAGAGAAAAATGAATAAACCAAAGAATGTAAATATAAGAACATAAAATAAAATAAGAAAAGAAAAAGGAATAAATAAAAATATAAAGGAATAAAAGAAAAGAGAAAATAATAAATGAAAATATAAAAGAAATAATAAAAGAAAAACGAAACTAAGTAAATCAAAAGACAAAAGAATATAAATATAAGAACAAAAAAGAAATAAAAGAATAGATATATATACAAAAATGAATAAACAAATAAGATAAGAATATTGTTATTACTTTCTTTCATTTATTTTTTTCTCTATGTTTTTATTTCTTTATCTTTTTATTTATTCCTTTTTCTTTTCTTGTATTTACATTCTTTGGTTTATTCATTTTTCTCTTGTATATTTTTATTTTTTTTGTTTTCTTTTAAGTGTTTTCTTTCTCTTATATATTTATATATATACATACACACACATATATACAAGTTTTAGTCCTATTTTTTTCGTTTGTTTATTCATTTTTGTATATATATCTATTCTTTTATTTCTTTTTTGTTCTTATATTTATATTCTTTCATTTATTCTTTTGTCTTTAGATTTATTTAGTTTCGTTTTTCTCTTATCTTTTCATTTATTATTTTCTCTTTGTTTTTATTCCTTTTTCTTTTCTTATTTTATTTTATGTTCTTATATTTACATTCTTTGGTTTATTCATTTTTCTCTTGTATATTTTTATTCTTTTTTTGTTTTCTTTTAAGTGTTGTCTTTCTCTTATATATTTACACACACATATATTACTTTCTTTTATGAGTTGTTATTTGTTATTTTTTATATTTTTATTGTTTCATTATTCTCTTATTTTTTCTTTTATCTATTTTGTTTGCTTCTATTTCTTTTTTTTAATGTTTATTCTATTTTCTTTGCTTATATTCTTTTTGTTTCATATATTGTTTTTGATGAAGGAAAAAACAGGTTTTGAAGGAACCCGAAACCCTTTACAAATGGATTTTGAATGGATTTGGAACCCACAACCAATAGGTTTTCAAAACATAAAGACAAGAAAGCATAGACAACCAAGGATAAAAAGGCAACCAAGGCCAAAGAACCACAACCGACTACAAAGCCGCAAGAAAATAGCCAGCAGCCAGCCAAAAACTAGTCCCCAAACAAGAACCATTAAGATTTACATTTAGAATTACTCTTGTGGGAGTGGAGAGTCATGTCAAAAGGAGGTTTAAAGGACTTCTCTTTCTTTCCCTTTACAGTAATCCAACCCTCTTCCACTTGTGCGGCCTTATCAACCAATGCCAATGCACTATTATCCTGAAGAAGAATGCCTGCAGCTGTTGTCTCAGAGATTTGAACTGTGTTCCTCCCTACAGGCGTGGTCAAATCAGGAGAGCCACTCAAGATAATAGTTGGATCACTATCACTAGAAGTGGCTACCATAGGCCCAAACTCTTTCTCCTTGGGGGTTTCAACATTGTAGTCTTGCAAAGCCTCAGCAGCCCCTCCAAAAGAGACATCTGGAGAGGAAGCCCCAAGGCCCTGAAATTCCAAAGCAACCACCTTAGAAAAACTCCTAGGTTTCCCAAATTTCTTCTCAGCCATATAATGTTGTTGAGAAGCACCTTTCCACCATGTAGCCTTCATGGATTTTTTCTCAAAACCATAATGTGCAGCAGCATGACCTATTTTAATACATCTTCTACATCAAAAGGGAATCCCTTCATAATCCAAAGCTTGGACCCCAAGAACTCTTAGAAGTTATAAGTAAAATCTCAACATGCAACCCTTTTGAAATATCCATTTCAACCAATATGTGGGAAATTTAGAGTGAAACATATCAGAAGATTCATCATCCACCAACAAAAAATCTCCAAGAGCCTCACCCACTTCCTCTAAAAGGGGATCAGTCCATAAATGGAGAGGAAGATTAGGAAGCCGAACCCAGATCGGGATCTTATTGAAATTTTTAGAAGAAGGGTTGAAATCAACATGCCAAGGCTTAATAATCAGTAGGAATTTATCCTCCTATCTAAAAAAGTGATCACATAAAATTTTGTTTCTTATATTGTTATTCTTTCATTTTTTCTTAATTTCTTTCATCTTTATTCTTATTCTTTTTAGAGGTGTTTTCATATTAAGTTATATATATACAAGTTTTAGTCCTCTTTTTTGTTCTTCATTTATTCTTATCTTCACTGTATTCAGTCCTTTCATCTCTCCTTTATTTTCATTTATATTGCTATACCTTTTTCTCTATTGTTATTTTTTTTTTCATCTTTCTAAGGCTCATTGTCTTTAGATTTATTTATGTTGTTTTCTCATTATTACTAATTGGTGTTTTTATTTCTTAACTCTATTCTTGTCCTTGATCTATGTGTAAACTTCCCTCCCCCCTCCTCTCTACTTTTTATCTTGTCTAAGTCTGCAATTATCCATTTTCTTCTCCTCTTTCTCTCTTCCATCTTGATGATGGATCACGAAGTGTGATCTGAAACGTTGTTGCTAAATACTTTGAACACAATCTAATCCAGAAGCTATAAAGATTTATGATATGGATTGTGGAAACTTATTATCATTGGATGATAAGATTCCAAAATGTATTTGTAGAAGATATATAAATAATATTTGGAGATTGTTCTTTGAAAAATTAAATGAAACCATAAGATGTCAACTATTTGTTGAAATGATGAGAAATCTAAAGTATAGGTCCATTATGAATATTCTTGGGTTGAGAACATCAGAAGCTTCAAGTGACAAACCTATTGTGAAGAATCTAATGAGTGCATATGAGACTGTGGGTAGAACCTCATGCACCAAAGATAGTAATGTCACACAATGTGTCATTACATCAACAATAGTAAGTAATCAAATGAAGAAAGATTATCTCATTATAAAGACAAGTGAAGCATTGAGAATAGATAGAAAAACTTTATTGAGAGTGAAAATGGGAAAAATAGAGCGGATGATCCATAATGAAGGGATACTAACCCTCTATCTTTCAACTCATTTCATTAGGAAACTAGATCCCTTAACCAAGTGACTCAAATGATGAATCTAGTGGGTTTCCTTAGGTGTGATTAAAGAGGGTTCACCATTAAAATAAAGTTTCAAAGGAGAGATTGAATGAACTATGCAAATTCACTATATGACTTAGGAATTTGAAGGCAAGAAACAAGATGAACAAACTGAAATAAAATAGTAAAGTACTTGGAAGAATGATGGAGTCAAAGCAAGGTCTAACACTCTAAAAAAATTTATTTTGAAGTGCACTAGGACTAATACACCAGGCTGGGCGATTTAGTCCTAGTTTAGGGTTTTTGGGTAGAATTTTTAATCTCCTAGTGATTGTTCTAGACCTGCATAAATTTGGAAAAAAGGGTATACTGGGACTCATATTCCCAAACAGTTGCAAAGTGTCCCAAAAAAGTGAAAAGTGTCCTAGGAGCAGAATTTTGAACTAAAACTTTGTGAGCCTCTGAAATTGGATTAAATAAGCACTTTCCCACTGGTTTCATGTAAATAAGTTAGATATCTTGCTCTAGATCTGAGTTTTCATGAACCTTGACAACTTACTTTTTGGAACTTTGCAATTTTGGTACTTTTGAAGGCTTCAAATCCACTTTTTCTTCAACCTATAAACCTGCAACATACAAAGAGAAGGATAAAATGTTTTTTGTTAGGGAATGGGGGTTTTCCTTGTTCAAACCCTATTTTGGTAATCAAACCTTAATGAGAAATTAAGCATGAATGAAATGAAACATGAAATGTAAGATGAAATAATAGAACTTTGTTTGAAACCTTGTAGATTTGCAAAAAAGCATGAAGTGGACTCAATGGATGTAGATCTTGATCATGATTCTTGATGAAAGATAATTAATTTGAATACTTGAATTGATCTTGAACAATACATCATAAATTATCTCAAAACCACATACATGATGCATCAAACCTTTGACATGATAATATGGATCTTGATTGTTGCAACAAATGCTTGATAATTTTCTCTTGAATGCTCTTAAATGCTCTTGTAGAATGCTCACATGAATTTTTTAGAGGGCTTGTAAACTTGTTAGGATACATGAATACTTGAATTGCTAGGAGAAATTATGTGAAATAACCTTGTATTTATACTTTTTTATGCCTAATTTATCAAAATTACAACACTACAAGTCAACAATAGATCTAGGATAATAAAAGTCTTCCAAGAATTTGATTCAAAATAGGTCCAAGTTAAAGTGGGAATCATATACCAATTGGGGTCTATGAGTCCTGGTGGCTCAAACTTGGGACACACATTTCTAGGAGTGTTAAATTCAATGCAATATTTAAAATCAGGTCTGGAGACCTAGGTGGGACCCATATGCCCAAGGTGGGGTATGAGTCCCAGATCACTAGATCTAGAACACATAACCTCAAACATTGAATTATGATTCATCAATTGTTAAATGTTAGGATTATCCTCAGAAAAATGCATTTAATAAGGCTTATGGATGCAAAATAGGACCAATAAGGCATAAAGAAGCTAAATTTTAATGAAAAGGGCCCAAAATTAATGTGAATATGTAAAAAATATTACAATACCAAATTAAGGCATCACTTAGCTCATCTTATCAATTATTCCCAGATTAAGTGAGGAAAAGGAATAATTTTTACTATCACTACAGAGAGCCATTGGAAGGCATCAAATAATTGAGGACACTGATGTTGTAACGCCCCACCATGGAACCCAAAAAATGTTGTCATTCACATAAAACAACCGAATAATTTTTTATTTTTTTTAAAGATAACATGTGACAACAACAACCATAATCATTTTAGGGTTCCACAACTACGCTACCAAGTAATAACATCAAAATACCACAATAACCATAAATAAATAAACTCACGAGAAGTCATGACCAGATATACAAATAGAGTTACATACAATAATTGAGATTGTGACAAATCTCAGAATAATACAAGTATCAATAAAAATCATCTCATGTACATCATGAGTGTAATACAATAAGGAATAAGATATAGAAAAGAAGATGACCACGCCCATGAACTCATCAAAAGAACTATGCTCCGCAACCACTGTGCATTCTAGATCTAGCCAAGCAATCCTATCATGAACAACACACCTATAGGGGACCCAATGGAGAATGTGGCACGTTCCTCCCAACCGTGTGGAGCTCGAAAGCCCACCCCCCATACTAGGAGATAGAACAAGTCCTCAAGTCAAACGGACCAGAAAAGTGACAACATACAACACAAGTTCAACAATCATTACATCACAACTGACAAACTCCCAGTACCTTAGTTAAGGTTATCATATAAATACCAACTTCCGAGAGGTTACCCATGCAACCAATTTCAAGTCCGGCCCCTAATGGAAGCCACCCCTCCTAAGGTACAACTCCTCAAAAAAATTAAAACAATAAGACAACATGTATGCAACATGAACTTCATACACAAGGACCTATAGTCAACCGATCTTATAAATAGCCATAATGACATAACATGGAATACAAATGCTCAAAATAGTAACACAATAGCATAACATGTGTGGTCCATGTTCCAACTCAATGATCAAGATAAGGTCTCCATAATAATTTAGACTAGAATATTTCAAAAATGACAATTCAACTCCTCTGGAAAAATAATATACTTGACCACTAAACTCTAATACAAGGAATAATCACAAGTTGGATCTGTTATACGTATTATTCAAATCTTACTCAAGAATTTCAAAAACACATTTCCAACTTGATCCTTTAAGTTAAATGAACACAAAGACTCAAAGTCCTAAGAGCTAAAAAAAACATCAAATATCTCAAAGTGGATCTCAACATGCATGGCCTTTACCCTCGCAATAACAAACACATTCAATCACAATAAATGACAATATCCAAGCCTCTGGGGAAACAATATACTAACGTCAACCTCAAAACAAAGCAAGGATTACACCAAGCAAGAACACCTCCAAAACATAATCCACTATTCTTATTTAAGGACTTCAATGGTATATTACCAACCCATATGATAAAACTAAGAGATTAATAAGCCATAATTACCTACTTATAATTATAATACTTTTCCCATATTACCTTATAAATCAATACAATGTCTAGTCATTATAAGAAAATGAGGAAACACAAGCTTCTATCATTAATTAATTAATTTGTAACCCCATTCTTATTCACTACAATAATAATCTAACAATAAACCTCTCATCAAGAAGACCCTTACTCTCAATAGTAACAATTGTTTAATACCAAGCATCCAAAGATTTTAATCAAAAAAATTCTAACACACCAATTATAAATAAATAAAACAATCAACATAACACCTTTTTATTTCTTTTATTAACTAACACATTCTATAATTATTTTTCCATATTAAATTATCATGCCTTTACAATGATTGTTTTTGACTTAAACTAATCTCTACTACAAAAGAGACTCATAGGAATAATGATATTAATAGAATAATGTTTTTAATTCTAAGTAATGAAAAAGCTCATTTTCAAATTACAATTTAATTAGATAATGTTAATATACTTATTTACATTTAACATATGAATTAAATTGTACTCAACATATGATAGACACTATAGACAAATCTATTCACTCCACTTATAAATATCATAAGATATAATTGCAAACAAAACCTTGTTTTTACTAACCTAAACATTATAATTACTAACTTAACTATGTAATTTATACTTATGTACACTAACAAAGAGTCGACCCATATCAGGGTTACACCAACCACCGAGAAAGTTACTGACCCATCGACCCGACCTAGTGTGAAGAGCCATGACAGTAAGAAAGTGAGCATGTTGCACGCGGCCTCAGGCACCGTTTGAAAACACAGGGAAAACTCTAAACAAATCTAAGAGTTACAAACATAAAGAATGGTCGACAAAATTAACACTGAACTAGTCGACCACTTTCAGATCACAATGTCCAAGATGACCAGGTTAATTACGGTGCTCCCAACATACCGATAGGTGAACAAGAAGATAACATCAAGTTCCAAACAGAGGGAAGAAAGCATGCAGCAAACAAAACCTTCAGGTGAGCATAATACAAAATTCAAGGAACAATCCACGGTGGCAAGAAAATATAATGCATAAACCACACATGTAGGCCAATAGCAAATGATGCATGATAAAGTATGGAAAATCTGTGATCATTTCTATCTAGCATGATCACAAGGCTACAAATCTTATATTGAACTTTTAATAGAAAAATTGCAGACTTGATTCTTTGCCTCTGAGGGAAAATTTTGAGATGCTTACCATTTCAACTTCTATTGGAAAAGGCCTTCCATGTAATTGATATCTTTTCTAGTGGAATATAAGATGAATTTGTTCCAAAAGGAAAATTTGATAGAGGAACCACAAATGCATTCTGAGAGAAATAAATTGTATCTCAGCAAAGGCAATCATAGGCAGGGAATGGTCTTCAAATTCAAAGAAATCTACTTCAAACATACTGACCTCCAGAACTGTCAGAAATAGTACAAAAAAAAAAGCTATAGCAAGGCCTGATCAAATTACGATATGATCTCTTTAGATTACTTATTTTCAGGAACAAAAAGGCGACTGACTCATTCTCACAAGTATGCAGATGGTCTAGGGATCCATGGTAGAAATAAGAATACACACATAAAGTCAAAATCACAAGAAATACAAATACATGAATCTACTGGGATCGACATAAGAATACAAAGGAAGAAACTATGACTACAGTTCAACAGAGCAGCGACCGCGAACTTCCTCAAAAGTATACAAATGACAATACAGGGTCGGTGCATGCTACAACACCTAAAAGATAAACCTCTCAGAACACTTGAGGAATGAACACGACCATATAAACCGAATCCTTCACAGTGAATCCAGTCAAAACTGCGATTGGTAGATACAGAGTCGTAGTTTAACATACTTTTCAGTGAAACTAGAGGATATATAAATAAAAATGATAACCACGAAACAAGTTCCCTATGGATTTCTTCATGAATTCCAATTTGTAAAACAGATCCAACAATATATTTATATACAACCCAAAAAATATGATGGCGAAGAACAAGAATGAATGGTAAAACATAAAATGGATTAACCAGTGCATAAATAGAAGATGAATCAATGAGAGGTCTGAATATTAAAGAAAAGAGTCTCAGACAAACAAAGTTTCCAGATGAGAACATCATTTTGAAGCAAATCCGCCATGTTTTCTTCTTTATTATTTTTGTAAACACAATCAATTTTCATAATATTATTTCCGTTTCCTAATCAATCATGATATCATTGCAATTATTCAGATATTAACATATTTCAATTTTCTATGGTGTATACAGGGTTTGAAACCAAAATTTTCACAGCAGAAATTTAACATGATCATATCGAATTATTCTTTGAAAATATATCAAGAAAAGAACCTGAGAGTGTTTCCCCAAAAATGGAGAATGATCATAACAAATCCCTACAAATTCAAACCTTCAACTTTCCACAATATGAACGTTGTCTTCAGCAACAATTTGTAGCTTCTCTAATCAACCCCAAATCCAAAATTCTAGAAAATATCTTTTGTGAAAACAATTTTTTTTCTTCCTACCTTTCGAACATCCAAAAACCATGTGTCCAAGAATGATCTTTTTTCAGGATTATATCCTTTTCCATTTTCCAAGGTCACAAACTTTAACTCTCAGTTTTTAGCATGCAATGCATGCATCAATTAAACTCAATAGACACTAAAAGATTAACAATATATTTTCAACTTTAGATCTCTACTATAAGTTCCATTTTCGAAAATGTCAAAATGAATAATGAAATCAATTTACAATTAAATGATCTTTTCAAAAATAAGATATTTTTAACATTTCAATCTAATCACTTAATAAACTAAAAATATCTTTTTTCTAATTTAATTATTTCATCAAATCAATAAAGCAACATTAATATTAAATAAAACATTAAATTAATCTAAATTAACATAATATAAGCATTAAAGACTCAATCATTAACAAACGACTGCAAGCACACGACGAACAAGTGACATGACATGATTGTAACGAAAGACACTCATTCTTTTCAGAACGATGGCTAAGGATAGAGGACAAGTCTATCTCCCATCGATAATTCCATTGGGGCATGGCACGCTCAGACCTGACAAGCAGGTGGAGTTGATGCCTGTACCTGAAAGCTGCATAACCCTGCATGATCTTTTTTGTTTGTGTGCTTTTTTACTTATTTATTTGAAAACTAAATAGCCTTTTTTGAGACTTGCTTTAGCCAGTACACGGAAGTGCATACCATGATTTCTTTATCTGTCAATAACTGCATGCTTTGCGCAGTGAATGTGAAGAAGTAGGCCATTATCTCTGTAATAATGAGCCAACATGTATAAATATGAAAATACATCATGAAGAATAATCACGATGTAGTAGGGCACTCACTAATGAGTATTGCCAAATCGTCTCCTTCACCAACTGACATAAACATATAACTAACATAATATCATCATGTATAAAACATAACATAGATAATCATCATAAAATGTCATCTCACAAAAGTAAACATCACATCATAAAATATAGTGTATCATCAACTGAGTTTCACAACTGGTCATGTAAACCATGACGCAAACATCGAAACAACATAATTTCCAACATCCAACAGCTAACAATGTCACAAAACAAATAAAATAAATGTGTCATCAGGAGGGTCACTACAAATGCCAATAAATTATGGGCATTCTCGGAGAGGCTACCACAAAAAGATAAACTATTTTTTGAAGAATTGAGATCCCTAATTTAATACTTTTGGATGAATAACACAAGGGTATCTCTAAATCAAAGAGATGTTATAAGAAGGAGAATTGGTAGTCGAAATTATGAGCCACATCCAAAACATTTTTTGGATATGACTCAAACACATTTTTTGGTAAATTTCTAGATATGTATCCTAAAGTTAAAATTTTTCAAATATTTTTTGAAATGCTAAAGCCTTTCTATGTCAAAATAAATCACACACGCACTACTTGTTGTAGAGTACATATTGAATTTACTAACCATTATGATGTTAATTGATGTATATTTTTAGGATTGCATAATAACAATGTTTTGCAGGATTGTGGAATACATGCCCCACCTACATATTCAAGAGATTTCATATCAATTTTATGTGAAAGAGAGGAAGGTCAATTATTCTACAAGAAATTATGCTTGGATGGTACATGCTAGCATTGTGGTGGCTTACAATGTATGTCAATATGTGAACATATGGAAAGTACACATGTGGTTGGAAATGAACTAGTAGAATTTGGCAAGTATAAGACAATGGCCTACCATACAAAAGATGGTAAAGAAGAAAAAAGGTGTGATTTGGTTATTCAAGAGATTCTAATGTATCAATTTATGTCTATATTTTATGACAGTATAGTGCATGAGTATGCAAAGTATAGCCATAGAGCTCAATGGTTGGACTTGCAATTCAAGTTATACAAGGATACATTTCCAATTGGTAGCATTGTTTCAGTTATTGATTTCATGGAGAATTGTAGTCTATAGCCACAATGTGAGGTATAATCATAGTATTACAACTCCACATAGGTTTCTATATTTGTGTACATAGCATTCATTCATGCCAGTGATAGTACAGAGGATGAAAAAAAGATCATAAAGGAGCATCATTTTTATATCAATGATGATCACACACATTCTACAAAGTTCATGCAAGGTTACTTTTAGGTGTTATACCATGATTTAGCTAGATTGGGCATATCATTCTATCAGCATATCATATGGTCAGATAATTGTGTATCATAATTCAAAAATTCATGGATGTTCTATTGGTTGAGTTGGATGCATAATATTATAGGTGTTAGGCATATGTGGAACTTTTGTGAGGTCGAGCATGGAAAGGGGGAGCATGATGATGCAAGAACATGTATCGAAAGATTCATAGTATGAGATGAGTTAAAGTATAAATACAATACAAACTTGAAATATGTGAAATCAATTGTCGAGTGGTGTAATGCTTCAATGGGTCTAGGTAATGAAGGTAAGTCTTTAGTTTGTAGATTTTTATGGTTGATAGATGATACTAACATTGGAAAATATGAGGATTTTTGTACACTGACAAAATCAAGTGAGCTACACTCTTTTAGAAGCTCTAATGCAGGTTCATGGAGTATCCATGCACAAAATTTGGCATGATTTTATTCTTTATGTACAGTTCAAGCCTGGAATGAGTGGGAGTCAAAGGAGTGTTGAGATGTCTAAGCCCGCTTGAAATGTGTTAGCTTCTGATGACACTAAAAATGATATAGATGAATCATCGGTTGAATTTGATCACATATTAGATCTAGTTTAAATAGGTAATATATCTACTTGCATAGTTTTAAAAATTTCTAATGGTATCTTACTTCGTAGTTTTTTTGTAATGTTGACTAAATTCATCTAATTTGATGCACATATCAATGTAGGGCATGTTTATGCAATTATTGTAGATGAATACAATGAAGAGGGAACAAATTATTACTTTTGTCATTATGTTAAGACCAAAAAGAAATTGAAGGCCCCACTTATAGATGGAGAAAACATTGAACACCCTATAGGCTCGATGGTTGTTATTAGAACATGGCTTAGAAGGTACCCAATTAAGACTATTAATGTTTGGTTGTTTCAGGACTTTGACATACATCAGAAGATTCTTAATTACTCAAACCTTAGCATGGAATACAATGTTCATTTGATTAAATATGGGGTTGGACCATTGAAGAAGAACTTGTGGAAGGTGCATGAGTTTGACCATGAGGCAATACTTGACACAATAAATAGTAGAGCAGACCTGGATAGTTCATTGGATTAATTTGTAAGTATGTGCATTGAATTTATAAAGTCATGTTATTAATCACTTTTTTTGAGGAATTCTTTCGCAGATTTAACACAATCCATATGTTTCATTTTTGATATTAATCATGAATAAAATATAAAACTATTTTTGTTTCTATGTTTTCAATATTTCTTTTGATATTAATGTATTATTGTTGATAGTTGGACCTTTCGCTATCACATTTAAACTTTACTTATGTTTTGGTTCCAAATTTCATATGGCATAGGAAGGACTTACTGCCCCTCTTTAACTTAAAGTTTCTCATTTTCTTGTTGCTACATTTTTACACATATACAGTGAATATTGGGAAAATTATATGCATATTTATGGTAGGTCTATTTAAAATGGTACCTAGTGGACTTTGTTGTGATAAAATTACATTCGTTGTATTTTGTTTTGTTTCCTATCAAGCCAAAATTAGACCAAAATAAACTATCAATACCACTATTGAAACTCTTCATACAATTAAGTTTGGAAAACATAGTAGAAGGGATACAATGATGGAGATAAATGTCAAGACAATGAGATAACCAAAAGAAAATAAAGAAAAAATACAACCTAAACATGCCAATATACAACCAAAAGGTCAATATAAAAGAGTAGGGCATCATAAGGAAGGAATTAATAGTAGATTTATTTGAGGAGAAAATTATTAAGGTTTGAATGATAGTTATGAGATGGAAATTATATTATAGTTCAAAATGAAAGTATTAAAGATAAGGAAATTTCCTAAAGAGAAAAATAATTTTCATAATATACCTCTCCAATTATCTTTCCTTCACTCTTGTATTCCTTGAAATAGGAAGGGATATGTATAGGATATTGGAGATTATATACATTTTTGGCAACATATATTTGAATGCCCATTTCTACTACCATCTCCACCTTTTCCATGGCACTTTGAACAAACTATTATCAATTGCAAGATTGATGTATCCATTGTAAACTGCCCCTTCATTCACTTTGAATGGATTCTTATCTTGCAAGATTGATGTATCCATGTCAACATTCACATTTTTTGAAAAACATGAATCATTTGCAGTAACCATATTATTTTCTATCTTCATTTTATTCTTGATATTTTTAAGATTTTTCTCTAAGATAGGGTTATCATGTGCAGTTTCTATCACACTAACAACTTCTTTCTTCATAATTGAAAGGTTCATATTTAGGTTCTACCCAAGTTGATCAACGTTGTAGCAGTTAGTGCTTGGGAATGACTTTGTTCTCCTTCTTGTCTAATGATAAAGCCCTTTTTGCTACCCCTTAAGATGCCTTTATGCATGTAGTGTAAAGTTGAAAGGTGGCATATTTTCTATTATGTTAATTGTGCAACTAAAATTCCAGTTCCACCACATTTGGATGGGTATTTTTATGCTAGGGAAGGTCTTTTTTTACACCGCAACATGCCAAAATTTTGTGGTCTAATTGCATCAGTGATTTCTCTTAAGAGACCAAAGTGCATAAAAGCAACAAAGTTTGACGAGATCTTTCTTGGAAATTGTATCACTTGCAACCATTCCATTTGAAATTATAAGGTCATGTAGGTCCCCTCTATAATAACCTCTCTTGGTTTTTCATATCTCTAATCCATTTGCATGTGGTGATGAGTTTTTAGTTGATGGAAAAAGCATCAAATGCATGCAGTGTAAAGTTGCAAGGTGGTGTAATTTTTGTTCGTTTCATCATGTGGCCAAAATGACAATTCCAACACATTTAGATGGGTAGGTTTATGCTAGGCCATGTCCTTTTTTTTACCCTAGCATTCTGGAACATTTCAAGCTACATTGTACTGACAATTTTTCTTAAGAGACCAAAGTGCAAAAGAGCAACAAAATTTAACAAGTTGTTACTTAAAAACCATGGCACATAGAAATATTTTATTTGAAGGTACAAGATCATGTAGGGCCCCTCTATAATAACCTCTCTCAATTTTTTATATCTCCAATCCATTTGTGTGTCGTGATGAGTTTTTAGTTGATGGAAAAAGTGTCAAATGCATGTAATGTAAAGTTGCAAGGTGGTGTAATTTTTATTTTGTTCATTGTGTGAGAAAACCAATAGTTCCAACACATTTGGATGGGTAGGTTTACATTGAGAAAGGTCCTTTTTCACACCCCAACATGTCAAAACATTCTGGGCTACATTGCACCAATGATTTCTCTTAAGAGACCAAAGTGTGAAAGGGCAACAAACATTGACAAGATGTTTTCGATTAGGGGGAAAACAGGTTTTGAATGGACCCGAAACCATTTCACAACAGATTTTGAATGGACCCAAAACCATCAGGTTTTGAAGGGACTCGAGACCCAGACTAAGATGGTCAAGCTGCCCAAAGAATAGAGTCAATATCACCTAGCAAGAAAACAGAGATTCAACGAACCAACAACCAGCTTACTACCCTACAAAGTTCAAAGATATTACATGGATCTTGAACACCTTGGTTTTGACGACACTGACAACCCACTACAACAAGGTTTTGGTAGGGACCTTAAACCCAAATATGAAGTATCTCCCAATCCCAACATGTTGAACTCGAATAAGACGAACCAGTTGAAAGTCAACTCCTTACCACCTCAATATGAAGGAGACCCACCTTCATAGGAGCTGAAGGGAAACAGACCTCAAGCTAAACCAACCAAGTACCATTCAACACCTCCAAGCAGCACCTCCCAGCTTCTTCAGAAAAAACCATCTCCACCTCCATAGAAGATAGCACCACCTCAATAGGATTTTCCAAAGAAGACCAAAGATGTTAAAACAAAAATACAACCTAGCCTAGCCAATAAATCTCCACCTCAAGATGAGAGATCAAAGCCAGACCACCAGGAAGGGTAAAAGAACCCCCATTCACAACCAAACCAACATGAAGATCCCATCTCCAAGGGGCTAGTAAGAAGAGCCACAAAAATAATAACGTAATAAAAAGAACTCTGCACAAAAAAGAGAAAAGAACCCACACAATGGCTCC
Organism: Sequoiadendron giganteum; assembly: GCA_007115665.2. Taxonomy (NCBI): domain Eukaryota; kingdom Viridiplantae; phylum Streptophyta; class Pinopsida; order Cupressales; family Cupressaceae; genus Sequoiadendron; species Sequoiadendron giganteum. Next base: position 547,552,082 of record CM021106.1, read on the forward strand.
CAAATAAGCATGAATAATGTTAATGGAAAGAACCCATTTCCCACCATAAATATGAACCCATAGGTCTCCTTTGCTAAAGAACGGGCAGTCCTTCTGCCAAAAATGATCCATGGCACCAGGAAAAGGGGGTGCCTCCTCATGATCTTCAGTCACAAACTATGGAGCTTATAAACATTTTCTCTTAAGGTATAGGGTTATGTAGGGGCCCTCTAAAATAGCCTCTCTCAAATTTTTATACCTCTAAACCATTTTCTCATGGTGATAAGTTTTAAATTGATGGAAAAAGGATCAGATGCATGTAGTGTAAAGTTGCAAGGTGGTGTAATTGTCATTATGTTCATCATGCAACCAAATAGAAATTTCCAACATGTCAGGGTGGATAGGTTTATGCTAGGAAAGGTCTTGTTTTGCACCTGAGCATCCCAAAATGTTCCAGAATACATTGCACTGACGATTTATCTTAATAGACCAAAGTGCAAAAGGGAAACACACTTTCATGAGCTATTACTTAAAAATCGTGACACTTGGAAACATTATATCTAAATGTATAAGATCACATAGGGTTCCTCTACAATAGCCTCTCTTAATTTTTATATCTCCAATCTATTTGCCTGTGTTGACAAGTTTTTAGTTGGTGGAAAAAGCGTCAGATGCATGTAGTGTAAAGTTGCATGGTGGTGTAATTTTTTTATGTTCATTTTGCCACCAAATTAACAGTTCCAACACATCAGGGTGGGTAGGTTTATTCTAGGAAAGGTCCTATTTTCCACCCCAGCATGTCGTAACATTTTGGGATACATTGCACCGATGATTTCTCTTAAGAGATCAAAGTGTGAAAGGGCAGAAAACTTTCATGAGTTGTTACTCGAAAAGAATGGAACTTACAACCATTTTGTTTGAAGGTATATAATCACGTATGGTCCCTCTACAATAACCTATTTCAAATTTTCATATCTCCAATTCATTTGTTTGTGGTGACATGTTTTCAATTGATGGAAAAAGTGTCAGTAGCATTCAAAAGAAAGTTACAAGATAGCCTAATGCCTCTTCATGAATCATCTATGTTCCTAACCTAGTATCCTCAAATATTTTATGATGGTTGTCCTTTCCATCCTCTACTAATGACCATAATTTATCATTTTCTTCATTTATAATTTTATTAGCAATATGAACCTCATCAACAATGTCATCTAGTTGTGTAAAGAATAACTCTTCTTATATGACATTGGAATGAGTTCGACCTTATGGATTGTAGGATTTGTCTCAATGTGGTGTATATTAAGTTGTTTAGAGGGTATTTTCATGTGATTATTATTATTATTTTCAAGAAAATAGGGCTCTATTCAAGTGAGAGGTAGCCACTTATCTTAACAATGAAATCCATAGAAAAATATATACTAAATTTGATAAGGACCTTAATTACTAATATGTTGTGTAGAACTTCAATAGTTGGGAAAACATAGAGAGAAAGAGGAAGGTTATTAATCATTCCAATAGAATTTATAAGAGTCCCATCTAACTATACCACTCCCTTGGTTTCTAATTTATAAAATAATTCCAAGGCATTTAGCAACCTTTCTTGGCATAATATAGGTGCTTAAACTAGTGTCTACCATGAAATCATGGACGAACTTATTTTCATCCAATAGAGTCAAATAGAATGGCCTTAGATCTATCTTTCTTACCTCTCTTCTTTAAACTTGAAGAACATTATGTGGGGACTAATTAATTTTGGTGTGCTAGTGGATTCATATATTTATTTGCTTCCCACATTTTAATTTTTAGTGATCCCACCAACATCTTCATTTGTTCCAATATTAGAGAACCTTCTATAATATAATATTAAATATTTATTTATTTATCTATTACATAATGTTGAATGATATTTCATGTTGTGTTGTCTACATCACATTGGGTTCCTAATGCACTTTTGGTCCCTCTATCATAGTATGGGTCGCTCTATTTTGTTTTTTATATGATTCTTGTTGTATATAAATTACAATCTCATTAATTTTTGAATCAACTATGATTATGGACCTAGATGTGGAGGTCATGGAAATAATGAGTACAAGGACTTCTTCATTTCTTTGCATTGACATTTGTTTTCATTGATATCAACACTTGAGGAGATTTATGTAAGATTATTGGCAGTGGTTGTCATTGATGTCGACACAACGAATTTTTTGTGGTTGTCATTGGTGTCATCACTTGAGAAGTAGGGGGGATTGTTGAAATTGCTTGATTCTAATGTCATTGTTTTAGTTCTCATTGTTTGGAATTGGTTTTAATTGTTAAAAATATTTAGTTTGGGTTATCACTAACGAATGGTGGTGTTGCTAAAGTTCATGGATGGAATTCATGCCTTGTATTATGTATTGTTGTTGTTAGCAGAATTGGTTTCATAATGATATATTAAGATAAGGATTAGAATCATTAAGATGAGGATTAGAAGTGTTCTTGATAATGGAGATATGTTTTTTATGGTCTATAGTATGTTGTATTCTCTCTCCTAGTGTTCCTGATGAAGTGTGTGTTGCTGAAAGAAATTTCTAGCCTTTGCAAGTTATTGAAAGTTTTTGGTTTGGGAAGGTGCTATGAAGACTATTTAGGAGAATTCTCTACATTCCTCCACTATTGGAGTTGTGGTCTTGCAGTTTGGGATTCAAATTCTATGTTCTATGGATGTTGTACTACTATATTTTTAGGTCACTTGGGTTGTCGAGGAGATTTTTATGAATTATAGATGGTTGGCAGTGTTGTTGGTTGTCTAGTCCGGTTCAAAAAATGCTCCACATTTCGTTGCATTGATGTCTTTTCTCATGTGGCTTGGTGAATGTGATCTCAATGTTTGTGCAATGTCTCAATTCCAATTTCATGTGTTGAAGTGTTATACCAGTTGATCTGCTAAGGTTACACCTCATGGTTGTATATTTTATGTTTCTAGGAACAAGTATTTTGTTCTTGTTTGGGTTGTGGTAGTTGTTGGTGGTATGATAGTGTGAAATCAATTTTTGGAAGTGTTTTTGGATATTCATGTAACATCCTCATGTTATTTGAATCTTTTTGGTTGAGATCCTTGGTGTTGGATTGTGTCTTGAGTTAGTTTTTTGGGTTACTTGTGGATATTTAGCTGGCAGGGCTTGTTTTCTTGCTTGTGCTAAATTATTAAGGGTTTGAGCTAGCATATGAAGTTGTGATATGATATATTTGGGTCTTGAACTATTTTGGTTGAGACCATAAATTAATTTAATTCAATTGGAACTATGTTTTTGGGCTAATTGGTTATGTGCTTCACGTTTCATCTGCATGTTTCCTTGTCGACTTGGGTGGATGTGCGCCAGTGTCTGAATTGTTTTGGATCACATTTGAAGATGTAATAATATTGTTTTTCATCCTCTTTATCCTTGGGATAGGACCATAGTAAGTTTTTATGGATGACTTGGTGAAATCATTGTTTGTATTCTTTCTTGGTCGACCTCATTGAAGTTGAGAAGTATTGTGGTGGATATAAATGCAAGATCATTTCAGTTGCAAATGTATGGAAGTTTGAAGAAGTGTGAAGAAGTGTTAATGTGGAATGTATTGAATATCCAATAGAGATAGTGCTAGAGTGTGAAGAAGAAATATTAGATGTGCCTTAATTCCTTAGTTAGCAAAGTGAATTTTTGGCGAATATTATAATTTTCTATAAACTCTTTGTATCCTACTCCTAGATAGTGAATCTCATCAAGTCCTTTGTATCTTGCCCTCGGAGTTGTATTTTATCTATCTCTTCAATTCCTTTTATATCTTTATCTAAGGTAGTACACCTTAGTTTGCAAGTCCTTTATGGTAGTGAGCCTTTATATTGTGAGTTAACTCTCATCATGGTTTTTACCTCATTGAGTTCTCCACATAAATCTAGTGTCATCTTGTGGATGTGTGTTTCTTGTTTCATTTTTATTGTTGTTGATCTATTAAGGATAAAATTGATATATCTTTCATTGCTGAAGATTTCTAAATTTTTGAAGGTTTAAACTACTATATCATTCTTTGTTGTAAATCTATTTAAGGGATTTGATTAGGTTAATAAGTTAGTATTGTTCTATAGAGTTCAATTTTTAGAGGAATTTAAGTTTTTGTAGATACTGATTCACCCCCCTCTCAGTATCTAGTGTGTTCAAAAATTTTCTCCATGGGTATTGATTATTTGATTTGCATTTGGGCCTCTACCACCCTCTTCTTAGCCCTTCCTTGATACTTAAATGAGAATTTTATATATTACTATTTACAAAAGGCCCATTTACTACATAGGATTTATAATCTTCCTACCTTACCGAATTCTATTCTAGCATTTTTTTCTTGGTATATCTCTTCAGTAGGAAATTAGATGAATTGATTGACATTCTAGTTTTAGCTAGAATAAAAGGCAAGATGGATTTACAAGTTTCTAAGGTATGCAATAGGACAATGGGGCATAGAGAAAGGATGGAACCAAGTGGTTTTTTATTGTGCGTATTTATTTTGGAAACTACTAACTCTCTAGTAGGAGTATATGGTATTTATTGAAGGGTTTTTTCAATTGCAACTAACTAATTATTGGTTTTACCAATGGACCTATTTACTTAATAGGCTATCCTTTGTTGGAAGTTTTGGTTATCTAGAAAGGTCTATAGTCATTACTATATTTTTTTAATTTACAAGAATGGGCTACTAGGATATGATGGTCTATGCATAATTTTTTGTTGTCTCTTGAGTGAAATGGTCTCATTAGATATATTTCTAGGAAAATTTCTAATTTCATCAAGATCACTAGGATTTGATGGCTCAAAAAATTGGTACTCTATAAATGGTCTTGTGGGGATAGGATTTGTAGTGGCGATTTTTTTGTCAATATAATACGTAGGATGGTACAAGGGAAATGTTAGGAAATAATGGCATGGATGAGTTGGGGAAACCTTCCAATTTGAATTTGTCGATGTTTTTCATTGATGTCAAAGGTGTTTTGTGATTATTTGTCATTAATCCAAAAGTGATCCAAAAGTGATTGTTGTCAAAGGAAATGGTGTTTGGAGTGTTAATGCAACATGCAAAGGTACTTGTTCCTTCATTCCAAGGAGTTGTCATTCATCTCAAGATGGTGTTGGTGTTTATGTTACTATTCCTTTTTTTTCAATAATTTCAAGGTGTTGGTGCACAAGTTCATTAGGTTCTTATTCATTTGTGTTGATGCACAAGTGTCATTTGTTCTTCACTGTCAACTTTATAATAGGATTTCTTCATTACAAGTGTATTGTTGAACATTCAAACTACATTGAGTTGGTGAGTTGATAGGGTGATTGCATTCTACAAGAATTCTTCATCATATCATAAGTTGTCATTAGATATTCAATGGTAGATTTTTTGTAAAGAAGCATGATTGACTTGGATAGAGATATGAGTAGAGTTTTGGATAGAAATTTTTATTTTTTCTTATCTTATCAAAGTTTATTATTTATGTCAATATCAAAGAAATTTCATCATATATCTCCATGACCTAGTTGATACTGAAACATCTCAATATTCTTTTTAACAAAGGCAGGAGTTATAAGATCTGGTGGTTGGATTTGAATCGTTCGATAGAAACAAGATATGTATCAATGGTTTCCTTTCAAATTCTCAATGACCTTCAACAGTCACTTCCTCAGGAATGAGATTTGAAGGAAATTCACCTATATTTAGGTTTGATGCAGTTTGTTAACTATTTTGAAAATATTGTGGTAGTGATGGTTTAAAGAATGTTGGTAGGGCATTGAGTAGGGTTTTATTTGTGGATTGGGCTCTATGAAGAAGTATTGAAAACTACAATACCATGTTGTGATCACGTAATGAAAAGCAAGATGGTATTTTGAGTAACAAAGTATAAAAGATTTGTTTATGCCTCAGTATGACAGTGTTCTTGGATTTTGTTTTCTTTGTATACATATAGTATATCTTCCAGTGCTCTAATCAAGTTCTAAATTCTTTGATAATGTTATATAAACAATGACATGTCCTTGTTACTATTGAACACGGAGAAAAGGAATTTGAGAAACAATATATAAGACATTCATGAATTGTATTCACCTCAGCACAATATCGTGTGTCTTGAGTGTGATTACAGGTGGCTTGCATTTCAACTGAAGAGAGGACAGTTTTATTTTTTCTTCTATGTCATCCATCACTCTGCTCTAAGAAGGCTATATTCAAAGTTTTAATTTGAAGAAAAGTACAATAATAGTGCTCTAATTTGTGATGCATTGTACATTGTAAATAGAGTTGAGTCAAGAAATGCAGACATGAATAACCGTATCCTATGATTGTATTCATGTAGTATGTTGCTTTGTGTGATCTAAACATGATCACTTATGATTTACAGTGGATTTAGTGGATTTCAATTATGATATTGGATTGATGAAACAATGTTGTGGTATGTGTGAATAAGAGAGATTGAGTTTTATCGGTGTAGAGATAGAGTAGTGGATTGTTTGGAAATAGAGTAATCCTCTATTTTTTGTTTATTTCTTCTAAGACTAATGAAAGTAGTGTATGTTTTCTAGTGAGGCATATTGTGTTTCTAGTGAGGAATATTGTGTTGCTAATGAGGCATATTGTTTTGCTAGTGTGGCATATTGTCTTGCCAATGAGGCATATTGTTTTTCTAGTGAGGCATGTTGTTTTGATAGTGAAGCATAGAATTTGATAGCATTGAGGTGTTGGCAATGAGGCATAGAATTTGATACCTGTGAGGTGTTTCTAGTGGCATAGAATTTAACCAGTGAGGTTCTTGTTCAGTGAGACCTAATAAGGATTTTTATGAGATTAGATAGTGGTTTTTCCTTAGGGTTTTCCACTTAAATACTTATGTCATGGTTTCATTTGCATGATTCTATTGTTTTTTATCTTTGGAATGTTGGCATTAATTTCTCTTACAACTATTGGATTGATTAATAAATTAGTTTTTATTATATCACTGATTCACCCCCTCTCTCAGTGATCCATTGTATTCCAACAATTGGTATCAAAGTAGAAAGTTCCTTGCAAAATTTTAATCAACATAGGTTGATCTTGGTAGTGGAATACTATGGAAAAAAGTAAAAGAAACAAAGGAAAAAGAAATACTCGACATAATGCTAAACAACAAGCACCACCTAAACCAAATACAAATGATGATGCAGAAGCAGTTGTAAGAAATGAATTACAAATTGAAGAAGATACAATGTTAGAAGATGATTTTGTAGTTGATAATGTTGATGAAGAAGGAGGCCCCTCTTTGTGAGTGAATATGAATAGGAGTATGATAAAGATGAATGTGACATTGATATTGAAGGTGAACCCATTTGTGCTCTAGATGAGGTCAAGAAACTTAGAAAGGAGAACAAAATATTAAAGTTGTAGCTTCAAGAAGAAAAGGAGTCTAAGACCAAAAAAAAATCAGATCTTAAAGAAGCAAAAAAAAAATCATAGATTTGAAGGTACAAGTTGTAGAAGTTAAGAGAATAGAAGAAGAAGTTATAAATTAGTTTAAGGAAAAAGAGGTTGATTGTAAAAAATATGAGTTAGAATAGTTTCTTTGAGAAAGGAAATAGAAAAGGCACCTTCCAAGTTACACAAGAATCTTCAATTTGAAAAGATAGTTGAATGCTTAAATGAGATGTTAACAAAACAAAAATGTTACAAGGATACTATTGGTTTAGGATTTGAAAAAGGACAGAGTTCTAAGGTCGGAGAAACTCCTAGGAAGAAAATAGATCTAAACTATCTTTTTGTTGCTCCTAAGGCTGAAGACGAGAAGAAGACAAGAATAAATTCTCCTGCACAAGTCAACAAGAACAAGTTCAAAACATCCTTTCATTCAAGACAACATCAAATGTATAGGTTTGAAAATTCTTTTCATGGTTATTTCTATTCATGTTATGAATTTGGTCATAGAGCGATAGAGTGTTCGATGCGTGCAAGGGAAGTTGGATGGAATAAGAGTCCTTATGAGTGGTCAAATAGAAGAAGTAATGTCCTATGTTATAAGTGCAATCATCTAGGTCATATTGCAAGGTTTTTTAGTACACAAGTTAGAAATGATAATTTTGGATTCTCAAGAAGATATAATTCTTTTACTTATCATGTTGGTAACAAGGTCATATGCTATAGATGTAATAAGTTTCGACATAAAGCATAATATTGTAGAAGTAATTTAATGAAACCATTTAAGCATCACAAGAAGACAAGCATTATGAAAGTTTGGAGAAAAAAAAAAGAGAAAGAGAAAGAAGAACCTAAGCTTGTGCATGTTGCACAAGAGACATCCATAACTTCATAAAGAATAGAATGAGTTGAGGGGGAGTTGATTTTTGATGTACCATACAAAACCCATAGACAACAATAAAGAGGTTTCATCAAGAAGAAAATTAGGGTTGTTAGTCCATCATGAAGACATATCATGAGGCCTATTGACAATCAAGTTTACAAGTGCCATGTTTAGTTATATTTGGTTTGCAGGTGTTAAGAACAGTGATTACAACACAACGTTATGCATCAGTTACTTTTTTGACAATTGTTGGTGAACTTTCTCAACTTGCTCATGATTTCATAGTGTTGATGCTTGTTGGTTTCAAAGATTCTTTTGTCAGTCATGTAAAAGATACTTGGTTTTTCATTGATCATGTGTATAATTTTTGGTGATTATCTTTAGTCTCAAATTGATGCTACATAGAGTTGTTTCATTGTGATTGAAGTGTTGTTTTAGTAATGGTATTTTGGTGATGTTGTTTATGGTGGTATGATGTTCATTTATGGCTATCACAAAGTTGTTTGGTCAAAATGTTGTTGATGGAAAGATATTACAATGCAATGGATTCAGAAAAATGTAGTGCTTTGCATTGAGATAGTGATGTTGTGCAGTGGTCTCTATTGTTCTCTTTTTTCTTGCACAAGCTCAGTGTATCCACTCAGTGATTTGGATGCAAAGTGAAGTACCATGTATACATACTTAGTGCATAAAGTGTAGTTCCTCTCATGTTATTGATACTTTTGATACTTCTTTGGTATGTGTTTTGATTCTTGGTGGTTTCTGATTATGTTTGATGCTTAATGGATACTTTGTTAGACATCTTTTCTGCCATGTATTTGGCATGGTAGATAATTATGTTCATTTGCTATGATAGTTGGACTTATGTGTGGGATACTTATGTTATGATGATTTTAATGACTGAGTTATATTGATGATGTGATATTTAGATTTTGATTTGGGTGAAGGAGATGGGGTGGCATCACTCATCTGTGAGCACCCTACCTCACTGCAACTCTCTTTCACAATGTGTTTGACTATGATTTATATGCATTTGTACATGTTGTTCAAAATTTGGTGTTATGCAAGAATTCAAGTATCAGGTGCTAACTCCACCCGCATTGTCGGCTCTGAGCACGCCCTACATACCCAATGGTTTGATGTGGATAGGGAGTTGGTAAGAAAGTACCCCCATTTGTGTTAGTGGTTGGTCCAGTGGTTGTTCATGTCTTATCTGTACTTCATTCGTGTGGGTATGGTTTTAATTTAAGTCATTTTCTTTCATGAGTTCTATAATGTTGCAAAATTTGTGTTTATGGCTTTGACTAGTTCATTATTATTTTAATTTAAATGCTATCCTGTGATGCAAAGTATTAATTAACTAATTGTTCAATGTTGTTAATAACATCAATACTTTTGGAAAATACTTGTGTACATTAGCATTTTTACTATTATTGTGAAATGTGAGTTATCATTTAATTTAAATCAATAAATAAATAGATAAATTGTTTATGGATTATTTAAAATAAAGTTATCGAAATTATTATCATGATTGACTTTATTATCAAATGGTAATTTAATAATAATATTTTTAAATTTAATTATGAATAAGTTAAAATGTTGATTTAGTTTAATGTTATTTAATTGTGTGTTTTCAAAAGTCAATTTTATTTTGTAAAAGGAAATTAAATATTAAAATGGTGCATAATTGGTGTTAGTTAATTGAGGAAGATGCTTCTTTAGAAATAAGAAATTTGGAAAGAATGTTCTGACAAGTTGTAGTTGCATGGAAAATTTGTCAAGAAATTCATCGCAGCTTCTGACTTATGCCTTTTTGAAAATTTATATCCCAAATAGTACTTTTTCGAAAAAAGGAAGAGAGGGGATTAGAAAATTATTCAATTATCCTCTTGGTAATTATATTATTTTCCTCGAAACATTGTGATTTTTTTTGGTTCATGATGGCTGGTGTGCTCTGCAACTCGAGCTAGGGTGTATGTGCCCTAGCTTTGTTTTGATCTTCCCTGTGCTTACGTGGTGGGGGGCGTTGCAGATTTTCGAGGGGGTTTGGCTCTATTTTCTAGTTTCCTGCGTGTTGTTTTCTTCCTTGGTAGTTGTGTGGGGAGTATGGGGTCTGGCTGCGATTGGTAGTCCTCCTTCTTCCTGCTTGGGGTTCGCTATCACCATGTGAGCGGGGTAGCTGGGTGGGCTACGTATCGTTTGGGCTATGAGGGTTGTGGGCCTTGGATTTTGTGGTGGCCACATGGGGTCCTTTCACCCGTGTGGGGTTGGTTGGTTGGTGCTCATTTGTTTGGGGCAACGTACGAAGGTCTCACACCTGGGGGTGTCATGGCCTTGTAAGGTTGTGCTTCTGTCATTTGTGAGTCGGTGTGGGGTACGTGTGGGTGCTTGGTTACCTTTGTGCTGAAGTCTTTCTTTTTTATTTGTGTCTTGAGGCTTGCATGCTCGCTTGGGGGTAGTATTTGCCTCAATGTATCATGGGGAATCATCTAGGGCTAGTCCCAAATTGGACTTCCGCTTTGCATTTGGATTGAAGCCTCTGGCACATAATGTGAAGATAATTGATAATAATTTATTTTCTTCGGAGCTGGATATGTATGGTTCGGGTTCATCTAGGGGATCTCGGATTATGAAGATTAATGGATGTTTGGAGAGGTGCAAGGAGAGGCCAAAATTGGTTATTCTAATGGAGATGCTTGTTGATGATATTGAATACTATTCGAAGCATTCCTTTTATTGCAATTTTATGGGTTTGAGAGTCTCGCTGCAATTTCTGGAATCCTAGGCTCAGAGGACATTGTTGCCGGAAGGGGAGATGGAGATTAGGCTCCTGGCGAACAACTACTTTATGGTTTCCTTTAATTGCATGGCTGATCAGAATAGGATTCTTGAAGGTGGTCCCTATTTTTATAACCAAGTGGGTTTGTTTATAAAGCCATCGCATGCGGGTTTCAATCCGACTGAGGAACTCCTGAATCGGGTTCCAGTGTGGGTTCGGTTGCCATGGTTTTCAGTTGAATGCTGGAAGGAGGATGTACTATAGTTAGTGGCTTCAATGCTCAATAAGCCTATTGGTTCATCGCCGTAGACATAGTTAAAAAGGTAATGAATGTTTCCCATATATGGGTGGAAATTGATTTAAGCAAGCCATTGCCAGATTCTATGGAAGTGAGTGCAGGTTCCTATACTTGGATTCAGCAATTGGACTATGAGACCCTTCCCTTTTGTTGCCGATCTTGTCATGAATATGGGCACTTGCAGTGTAGGTGCCCTAGGGCTAAGCTTGTGGAGAAAAAGCCCTCTATGCCTCACCGCAACCCACCTAGGGTTGATAAGGGGAAGGAGACTATTTTGGGTGATGGAGTTGGTGAGGATGGATTTTCCCCTGTCAAGGCTCGAAATAGGAACAAGGGGCAAAAAAGGACTTTCAAGGAAAGGTAGGATGATGACACTTTTAATAGGTGTGAGGTGTTGGATGATCTCAATCAATAGGAAGTGAATCCAGGTTTGATTAATTTGGATCAAGGGACTTTGGGTGTTGGACAGGAAGGGCCTCCTCTTGAGGCTATGCAGGTTTTGCAAAATGTGGGGGTTGGGTAGATGGATACTGATCAACCTTCACTTGCTCAGACAGGATCAGATGATATTGTTAGGGTAACAAAGTCTAGAAGTGGGGGGTCCCCTAGGTCCATGAAGGAAGGTATGGATATGGGGAAGAGCTCTCCCTTCTCCTCATTTGGATATTCAACAAAAGGATCCAAAGAAAGGTGAGTGAGAAGCCCTCAAAGCTAGGTTGGAAGAAGGACTTGGAAAAGTTAAAGGTTTATGGTGAGACTTTGGTGGAATCAGGGGTAGCCAAGACCCTCAATTCTCATTTATCTTACCCTTCGAAATGATCGTTCTCTCATGGAATGTTAGGGGCTTGAACAATGGCCCTCGACAAAAAATTGTTCGGGATTTGATCAAAAGTAAATCTCCTGATATTCTCTTTTTACAAGAGACTAAATTATCAATTGAGAGTATGTTTGGTATATTACCTAAGTTGTGGAGAAATGGTGAATGTCAGTGTATTGGGGCTTTTGGCTCTTCTGGGGGGGTGGCTTGTTTATGGAACCCTTAGAATATTAGCCCCATATCGTAGATGTCCTCTAAAGGATCTATCTCCTCTGTGGCCTCTAGCTTTCAGATGGGAGAAAAGATCTTCTTCTCGAATGTTTATGCTCCTATTGAGCTTCAAGGTAAGCAACTTCTTTGGGCCCATCTTTGATTTTTTCATAGCTTGGTTCCTTACCACCCATGGATTATGACTGGAGACTTCAATGCCATTGTTGAGTTGTTGAAAAAATGGGGTGGAACAATAAGGCTGGAGTCATCTGCTCTGTTACTTCAGGATAGTATCTCATCCTTAAATATTTTTGATGTGAAACCTAGTAATGGGTGTTTCACATGGAACAATAGAAGGATTGGAGAGAACTGTGTTGCTAAGAGGTTGGACCGGTTCTTAGTTTCTTGTTACTGGGTTGGTGGTCTGTGGTCTTCTTATTCTAAGATTCTGGACAGGAGGGGTTCTGATCATTGGCCTATTATTCTTAGTATTGTTTCGGTTGGTAAGCCTAGGACTCCTTCATTTAAGTTCCAGCTGATGTGGTTAAGGGATGCTACTCTTTTTTACCATGTTGTTGATTTGTGGAGGACCGAATGACCTGCTTTTGGTATGGCTATGTACACTTTTGCTAAGCTTCTTCAATTTTTTAAGTATCAACTTAAGAGGTGGAACCGCTAGTGTTTTGGTAACATCTTTTAGGATAAGGAGGTGGCTCAAGCAGAGCTGAATAAAATTATGAGGTTGATTCAAGAGAAGGGGGTTACGGAGGAGATTTTGAGAGAGGGGGCTAGGACTTTAAAACTGGTTGAGGAATGTGAATTGCGGGAAGAGATCTATTGGAAGAAAAAGGCTAGAGTGGAATGGTTGCAAGTTGGAGATAAAAATAGTACCTTTTTCTTTAATTTTGTGAAGGACAGGAGGCATGGTAAGTCCATTTATGTTATTGTGAATGATAGGGGTGATAATCTTGCCTCTTTGCAGGAAAAATCTACTGAGGCGTCACAGTATTTTGCTTCTTTATTTAGGGAGGAGTTGCCTGGTGCCTCTACAAAGGAAGATTGGGTTCTCTCGTGCATTCCCCAGTTAGTGTCCTAGGAGATGAATGAGCAGTTGATGGGAGAGATCTCTCTTGAGGAGTTGGAAGGGATTGTGTTCTAGATGAAGAAAGGAAAATCTCCTAGACCCGATGGTTTCCCGGTAGAATTTTTTCAAGAATTTTGGGATATCATATAGCTGGACTTTCTTTCTGTTGTGCAAGAATCCTAGAGGAATAAACAAATGTTGCACGCTATTAATTCCACCTTCCTTGCCCTTATCCCTAAATGTGAGGGGGCCAATAGGTTAACTCAGTTTTGGCCTATTTCTCTATGTAATGTGGTTTATAAAATTATCTCAAAATTGATGGCTGAAAGGCTAAAGAAGTGGCTTAAAGTGTTGATTTCTGAGGAGAAGAGTGGTTTTGTGGAGGGGCACTAAATTCTCGATGGGGTTGTTATAGCTATGGAGAACATCCATTCAGTGGCTAAATCCCATGAGAAGGCTATGTTCATTAAGCTGGATATGGCTAAGGCTTATGATAGGGTTAGATGATCTTTTCTCAGGAAGGTTCTGGTGGCTTTTGGATTTTGTGAATAGTGGATTCAATGGATCATGAGCTGTGTCACTTCTGTCTCTTTTTCGGTGCTATTAAATTGTAGCCACTTTCAGCTCTATGATGCTTCTATGGGTTTGCGTCAAGGGGATCCTTTTTCCCCATACTTATTTCTGCTTCTTATTGAAGGGCTTCGCTGCTTGATGAGAAGAAGGGTGGAGATGGGCATCATTCAGGGTTGGTAGTGGGGGGGAGGTTTGCCCCCATAGTCTCACCTACAATTTTTTTATGATACTACTTTGATGGGGATGGATTCTATCAAGGAAACTACTAATTTGAGGTAGGTATTGGATATATATCTTAAAGCTTCAGGGCAGTTGATTATCGAAGACAAATCCTCCATCTTCTTTTTCAATACTCTGGTTCCCATTCAGAGAAGGATTGGGAATATTTTAAGGTTTTAGATAGGAGCTCTCCCTTTGAATTATCTGGGTATTCCTATATCTGTTGGCAGACTTCCCAAAGGCTCTTGGTAGGGTATTATTGATAAATTTCAAGTGGACGTTAATCATTGGACCCATAGATGGTTATCTTTTGTTGGAAGGGTTTAGCTTCTCAAGTCGGTGGTGCAAGCTCTTCCTACTTATAGATGCATGTTGCAGGTGGCTTCGATGGGTTTTCTTAAGGAGCTGGAAGCTCTTGAAAGACAATTTTTATGGGCTGGAAGTTTGACATCCTCCAAGTGGAGCCTCGTCATATGGGATGTTGTGTGCAACCCCAAACAGTATGGTGGTCTTGGTCTTCGTAAATCAGCTCTATCGGGGGTCGTTGTGGTTGCTAAGTTGTTCTAGAGATGGTGTGTGGAGTAGGACCAAAGCTAGGCCAAGATCTTATCTCATAAGTATTTCCCAAGAATCCCTCATCAAGATCTCCCTAGGTACCCTTTAGAGGGGAAGGTTTTGATGATTTGGTCTACTCTGTAGAAGTGTGCCAAGCTTATCAAGGATGGTTTATTTTGGATTTGCAAAGGAGGTTCTAATGCTCTTTTCTGGTCGAACTCTTGGGATGGCCAACCTCCCCTTATCTCTCAGTTCCCCAATTTGGTTCCTTTGTGTCAGATATTTCTTGCGGCTGGATGGGCTAGGGTTAGTGACTTCAAATCTCTTTCTTTCAGGGGTCAGCTGGGGGTGGCTTTTTGGAAGGATCCCTCGGAATGGCCAGATTTTGGGTTGGAAGAAAGGACCATTGAGCTTCATAACATCCTTTGCAGAAGGCATTGCTGTTCTCTCCCGGGAGAGGATATCCTTGTGTGGATCCACAATCCTAAGGGGGTTTTTTCTATTGCCTCTGGCTATCAAGTTATTTTGGCTTAGAGGTTGGATGGTGGGGAGGTTCATTGGTGGAAAAGGGTGTGGAACAACCTCTCTTGGCCGAAATGCAACTGCTTTGTCTGGACTTTGGCATGGAAGAGATGCTTAACCTCGG
Organism: Sequoiadendron giganteum; assembly: GCA_007115665.2. Lineage (NCBI taxonomy): Eukaryota > Viridiplantae > Streptophyta > Pinopsida > Cupressales > Cupressaceae > Sequoiadendron > Sequoiadendron giganteum. Next base: position 547,567,565 of record CM021106.1, read on the forward strand.
ATAACATTCGTAAGAGTGGATCTCTGGGGCCTTCTATGTGTGTTTTGTGTGGAAATGAGGAGGAGGATTCTTCGCACCTATTTTTTTGGTGCCCCTTTGTTTCTCAGCTTTGGCATTTTTGGTGGGGAGTTTGGAAGTGGCCTGTGTTCATGCTTCTTCTTTGATTGAGTTCTGGGATAGTATGGATAGGCCTCCCTCAATGGTTTCCATTTTGTAGGATATCTGGTATGTTGGCCCTACCTTTCTTCTTTGGCAAGTTTGGTTGGAGAGGAATCGTAGGATCTTTCGGGAGGAGAAGTTGATGGTTCAACAAGTGTGGTGGCATCTGTTAGGAATGATTTAGGAATCAATTGAGGCTAAAAGTGAGATGGTCTTCCCTCTGGAGAAAGGAGATGTTGAGGTGGTGGAAAGACATGGTCTTCAAGAAATTCCCTCTTCTTCTATTGGTAGTAGGTTCCACAGGCATGAAAAGCAGAGAATCCAGTGGGTGGGTAGGTGGTTACCACCTCTGAATGGATTTCTAAAGATTACTACTGATGTCTCTTCTGGGGGGAATCCTGGGCTTACTGGGATTGGGGGAATTGGAAGAGATTTTGTGGGGTCGGTTATCTTTTTTTTTTCGATGCATGAAGGGGCTCAAACTATTAATTTTATGGAAGGTCTGGAAATTATTTATGTAGTTGAGAGAGCTCTATCTCTGGGATGGAGAAAGGTTATTTGTGATGCGGATTCTCATATTTTAATTAATTTGGTGAACGACTGAAAGGTGACTGATATTAATTGGCAGCTGGCAGGGGTGGTTCAGTGGATTCTTTAGGTTAGTTCTATGTTGGAGGTTGTGTCCTTTATTCATATTCCGCGGGAGTGGAATCGGGTTGCTGACTGCTTGGCCAGGTGGGCTTCTGAGCATGACAATAGCTGGAAGGTTGAGGATTGGAGACAGGTTTCTCCTCAGTTATGACAAGATTTGGATCAGTTACTTGAGGACGACAAGAGTTTGTAGTTGGTTGGTTGCTTTTGTTTCTTTGTTTAGTGGGTTGTCTCTAGTTGTGACTCTTGATCTTTGTTGTAATGTTGTGTTCTGAATTTCAATAAAGTTTTTACCCCCTTTTTTTAAAGAAAAAATGAAGAGAGGAAAAAGAAAAAAAATGATTTTTTTTTGTCTGCAACTCAAAAATGGTGAAATTTTGTTGTCAATGAAATGCTCTATGTTGTTTTTTGTCAAAATTTTCTATTGAAAGCAGATTAGATTTTGGTTTTGCTGGGAATTGTTTTCAAATTTATTTTGTTGAGGTTTCGAATCTCCATATTGTGGACGGTTGCAGCTGGCTGGATTCGATCAACGTGCATTTCTTCATCAAATTGAATTTAGCGAAGGACTCCAGGTAATTTCAAATCCGTGAAAAAATCTCTATAAATTTTAGTTTAAAAAATAAAAAGAAAAAAGGATTTCAGTTTAAAAAGAAAATATGTTAACTATGAATTTTTGGAAATCTTGTTTGTGAAATCCAATTTCTTTGTAAATATTTATTAGCTTATAGCTTCCTCCTTTTGTTCATTTCTCATCCTTTGTATTTTATACTGGATTCTTGTTGGGAATAATTGAAATTTTGTTTTCCTTTGTGCATTGTATCTCCTTAGCCAAAATCCTCTATAAATCTCCTTTTGTCTGAGATCTTCTCTTCTTTCCCTGTATTTCCCCAATTTTTTCTTTCCATTTGAAAGATCTTGTGTATTGGGTTATGCCCAATTCTTTCTATATTATGCTTATGTTTCAAATATATATATATGTATATATATATATATATTTGTCTGTTAAATTTTTTGGGGCAATTATAAAAAAAATGTGACAAGAGAATTTTTGTTGTGACCTATTTATTTATTTGCTAGGTCTATGTTTTGTTTGGAGTCGTTGTTATGTTCTATGTGGGGTGGAGAGCTCATCCCCCACCGCACCCCTTCCTCTAATGGATGAAGCAATGTTGATGGCAGCACCCTCCACAAGTGTGTGGAGGGAGTGCTACCAAAGGCAGTGCTACCCCCACATATGGGTGCGTCAGCTGTTCAAATAGACCGGCACCCCCATTCTTAATCTGCCGTGTGATTCTATGAGTTTTGAGTTTTGTTAATGTGGTTCAGATTATATATATATATATTATTAAATGGTTCTTTGTTTCGCAATTTTAATATTATTTAAACTTATGGTTGTTATATATATGTATGTATATACTTTGTGGAATATTCAGTATATTACTGTATTTTATTTGTAGTAGTAATTAGAAGAATTAATATTCTTGTATTTTTGTATATACACACACACATACATATGTATGCATATAGTGTATATACATAAAATGAGAATATTTAATTGAAATGAAGAAGTAAGATTTATTCTGGAAATATTAAATATGATGAGAAAATAAAATATTATATTGTTTAAATTCTGGTTCAAATTCTCATTTTAATTAATCTTATTTGGAATTAGAAAGAGTTGTAGTTGAAAGATAATTCATTTTAATTAGATTTTGAATTTATTAATTATTTAATTAAATCTGTTTGTTTTTTTAGAAATGAATTTTTTTAAAAGTAGATTTTCTCAATCTTAGAAAATCAGAATGTAGATTAATTTGTTTGAGAATAGAATTAAAAATAAGATCTTAGAATAATCTCTATGGGGAAAAGACTTTAAACCAGAGAATATATAGATAGTTAAAGAATTAAAATAAATTATTGATTTATAATTGATCTAATAGATTAAGTTTAAGTCTTTAATTTTAAAAGTTTATTGTTATGTTTAAATAATCATAGAATTTTCATTTGCCATTCTTTAATTGGATTATTAACAAGTATTTAAACTTAGATTATAGCAAGTAATTAAACTTAGATTTTTGAATCTTGGTAGAGTTAATTTGGTAAGATATTTAATGTTAGGAAATTGATTATTGTCATTGATAAAATTTGAAATATTAGTGAACTCTATGTTTTGGATTAGATTTTAAATGATGGAAATGCTTATTTGATTATTGAATATACTTTCTTTTATAATTGTTTAGTGTGTAAAGTTCCATGTGTTAATTATCATTTTATATTTTAGTGAATAGTGTTTATTTTTATAGTACCTAATAGTTGGCTAGTGAAACTATTTGGTGAATTGAATAATTGAAATAACTCTAGTGTTGTAGCAATTTTAATATTTCCTTGATAGCAATGATTGTTTAGTTGTAGGTGGTTATTGCAAGAATACTTTTATCCTTGTATATTATTGTTTTCATTAGATGATTAAGTAAGGGATTCCAATAGTGATATTGATTGATTCCTAATTAGTAGGTTACTTGTGTAAAATTATTATCATAGATAAAATTAGATAGCTCATAATGTTGAATTTTTTTAAGGAAAGATGGTTGACTTAGTTATAATAAGATGATTGTTATGCCCTTTCATTTGATATAGTTATTTTCTCAAGAGTACTAATTATTGGAAATGCACTCTTATAGTTAGGAGTTCTAGGTAATTGAACCTTAATAAGGAAACCCCTTGTTGGTTAAGGTCTAGTTTACACTTTATCATAAACAAGGATAAGTGATTAAGTTGTAGATTCTTCCAGATCAACTAAATATATGTCTAGTATTGTTATGCAATTGTTATGTTGTACCCTAATTTGCATTCATTATAGTATTAGGTTGTTTTAGGGTTGTTCATAATCAGCAAAAGACATTAATGTGAAACCCACTAAGGTGGAAAGATGCTAGCTCTTAGTTTATCTTTATGCCATACTTATAATGGATAAAGGATTAATTAGAAGAATATTTTTATACAAAATTAATTTTAATGGCCTAAGCATGTTTACAATATAGATTTTATGTTAACCATAAAAGTCATGATTTATCCCTTATTCAATATTACTTTGTTTTCCTTTAAGGTTTTATGAGTTGTGAATGTCTTCATGGTCATGTTTAAGTGTTTTGATATAGAATATGGAAGTGATTCCTTTGCGTTTACTAGTTATTGTGAATTGCTTTGTATAGTGTATTTCAGGGTTTATGTGACTATCCCTTAACTTCCCTTTTGTTCAAAATAAAGGGGTATATGATGTGTGGTTTTAATTGCATGACTCGGTTTATCTTGCTTAACTTTGAGTGATGAAAATTCATAATTGATATGTCTAATGTTTAATTTAGGTTGAATTTTGTACAATTCCAAAGTATGACTTGATACGACATAATGAGTTATTTTGGTTCCTAGGTAGATATTTATGTACCTCTAGGGGCTAAGGGAAGTGGTGTGTATGCATGTTGTTGGTTGCACCTTTTTCTATCTTGTTATCTTGTGAATAAATGTGTGGGTGGTACCTCTTAGTGTTATGGGTTTTTTTTTGAGATGCTTTGTGTAGTCACGAGCTGGTCATGCCTCGTGTGTTATATTTTATAAAGAATTCCTTTATGTCTTGAGGATTGAGGTACACCTGTTATTTGACTTTGATTTTTAGGGTAACTTTAGGGGAGAGTGGCTCTTCTTGGGACCAGTGTACAAGTGGTCATCTTGAAAGAGTTTCCTTAAAAAAGTGAAACCTAATTAATGTATCTAGTGGGTTGGGTTAGTTGACACATAATAAGACTAAAAATTTACACCTCACCCCTGCCATTAGTGCTCTCAAAGGATAAGGACAGGTGGGAATACCTGGTCGATAAGATCACTACCTTTTCTCCATGAAAGGTAAGTGGCTCCGCATGAGTCACCCTATGGGGCGGCACCTTGAGATAGGATGTCCGGTTAACCATAGATGGAGGTGGTTCCTAGTGTTAGGTAGTCTGCTTAATCCACATTGATGGAGGTGACTCCTAGGGCTAGGTAGTCTGGTTAACCATAGATGGAGGCGGCTCCTAGTGTTAGGTAGTCTGGTTAATCCACATTGATGGAGGCGGCTCCTAGGGCTAGGTAGTCTAGTTAATCCATGTAAGGCCATGCGATGACACTCTCCCACTATGCCCCTTTGTTTTCCCTTGTTCTTGTTGCCTCTGGAGTTGTATTAATTATTATGGATGTTATGTTGTTTCGTGGGCTTGAGTCATGTGATGTGAGTCCTTTATGTTTGAGTTGTGGTTGAGGGTTATTTCTTATTGACTCCTTGCATAGGAGGTGTTCCTTTGGGTTCACATGACCGGGTGGAAAAGTGCAATGCACTCATTGGGTCCCCAAGAGGTGATCGTGGCACAAATGTAGTTGCAGTGATCTCAGAGATCGCACAAAGAAGATTGGACCATTGAAGAATTTTCTCTCATTATTATACTTTTGTATTATGTTGTACCCTTCCCAATGTTATAAGGGAAGTGGCCTTATAATGTAACTTTGGTTTTATCTTGTGTTGTATCTATGGAAATATATTCCATGTTTGTAATTTTGAAATCTAAAGTTGAATATAACAATATGTGATTTATGTTTATGATTATATATCTTATTCTTGATGAATGAATGTCATACTTATGTTTTATTCACGTTTCTTTCTTTCACTTTAGTTGGAATCGTTTATCATTTTAATTGTTGGGTTTTTTAAAGTAACGCACCGTGTACCCCATAGGATTAGGTTAATGCTTTATGTTATATCTATGTTGTATAAATGTTTAATGTTGTTATATGTAATTTTTATTTTTATTTTTTAAATTATTATGTTATTGTTGTAGTTTTCCTATGGGGTTTGTGTGGCGGGGTGTTACATAAAGTTTGATAATCATTGTTGACTTTCTTGCATAATGCTCAGTTGTTTGATTGTCTTGATTCAAGTGTTGGTGGTAATTCTTGTTTAACATTTTCATTTTTTTATGGATCCTTGGACTGCGATCTATTAGTAATACAGTGATATTTGCAATGTCAATCCTTTTATGTTATGTAGTTGTTTCCTTGAAAAAAGTATGGTGGTCTTCATTCATAGTTTGCAGGTCACAATGGTTTGGTATTCATGCTAACAGTGGCATCAATGCATGTTAGAGGTTTAGTGAGTGGTCAAAGTGATTTTAAAGGTTCATAATAGCAGTGTTTTTCTTTGTGTATCAGTGGCCTGGTGTTAATAACCTTTTTAGTTATTTGGACAATAATTCATAGTACTTGTTATTGAATACCTTGCTCAAAGTTTGTAGAAGTTCTTTAGGTTTTTCCTTGAAAGATTCATGTTGCAACAATAGTATGGTGTTTGTGGTAGCTCATATTCAATAATTGATAGTGTTATATCAATGCATGTTCAATGCTTTGATAGTGCTACAATATTATCTTAGTCACAATTTGTGTGCAGTCATTTTTGGATTGACAGTAATATATATGTTATCATAATTGATTTGGACTGTTGATCTTGTTATGCAATCAATAACTATTTAGAAAATCATATGGATTTTTGAAAATGTTATGGTGCTACAATTTGATCTTCATTGTTTATGGTGTAGTCATAGTTTGCTAGTATAGTGACATGATGAATGACATGATATTCTTGTGTGCCAGGCATGATTCACATATGGGTTTCATGTAGTATTATTTGGATCTTACCTAGTGATATGTTACTTTGATAGTAATATTCTTTCTTCTCCTCTCAAGTACCATGGTCTATACAATGGTCTCTATACATGTTATCTCTGTCACAGGTTGCCTGTGTACTGCCAATAGTATGAAATTAGCAGATCTCCATTAAGTGATTCTTGCACGGTGGTCCAAATACTCTTTCATATTCCTTGTGATATACATTGACAATATTTTTATTCTCATGATACATGGCAGTGAATGAAGGTAAAGTAAAAATTTCTTTGAAATTTGTTCTAGATATTGGTGTGAATGATCATGACAGAGAAAAGACAAAAGCATAGTGGAGTAGTGTACAGTTTGATCTTGCATAGCACAGTGAAGTGTCTTGGTGTTCTTGCAAAATGAGTCTTTTTCCTTTCTTTGATAGTGATATTTTGATAAATTTGCTTCTAGTCATGGGGAGTAAGAAACCCTTTGTCTTTGTTGTCAAAGGCTGAGATAGATTTACAAGCCAAGAAAGGGTTTGCCTCAATGACAAAGGGGGAGTTTGTTGATGTTTGTCATTGATCTCAAAGGTGTTTTTTGATTATTCTTCATTTATTCAAAAGTGATTGTTGTCAAAGGAAATGGTATTTAGAGTGTTGATGCAACATGCAAAGGTACTTATTCCTTCATTTCAAGGAGTTGTCATTCATCTCAGGGAGGTGTTGGTATTGATGTTAATGTTCCTTCATTTCAAGAATTTCAAGGTGTTGGTGCACAAGTTCATTAGGTTCTTATTCATTGGTGTTGATGCACAAATGTCATTTGTTCTTCACTGTCAGCTTTATAACAGGATTGCTTCACTACAAGTTTATTGTTGATCATTCAAGGTATATTGAGTTGGTGAGTTGATAGGGTGATTGCATTCTACAAGCATTCTTCGTCATATCATAAGTTATCATTATATATTCAGTAGCATATTTTTTGTAAAGAAGCATGATTGATTTGGACAGAGATATGAGCAGAGTTTTGGACAAAAAATGTTATTGTTTCTTATCTTATCAAAGTTTATTATTTGTGTCAATATCAAAGAGATTTCATGGTATATCTCCATGACCAAGCTGATACTGACACATCTCAATATTATTTTTAATGAAGGCGGGAGTTATAAGATTTGGTGGTTGACTTTGAATCTTTCAATGGAACCGAGATATGTATCGATGGTGTCCTTTCAAATTCTCAATGACCTTCAACAGTCACTTCCTTGAGCATGAAATTTGACATAAATTTGTTTGTATTTAGTTTTGGTGCAATTTGTTAACTGTTTTGAAAATATTGTGGCAAGGATGGTTTAAGGAATGATGCCAAGGCATTGAGAAAGGTTTTGTTAGTGGATTGGGATCTATGAGGAAGTAATGAGAACTACAATATGACGTTGTTATCAGATAATGAAAATGAAGATGGTTTTTTGAGTAATAGAGTATAAAATATCTATTTATGCCTTTGTATGATAGTGTTCTTGGAGTTTTTTTTCTTTGTATAAATATAGTATATCTTCCAGTGCTCTAATAAAGGTCTGAATTCTTTGAGAATATTTTAGAAATAGTGACAACATGTCCTTGTTACTATTGAACAAAGAGAAAAGTAATTTGAGTATCAGTATATAAGAGATTCATGAATTGTATTCACCTCTACACAATATTGTGTGTCTTGAGTGTGATTATAGGTGGCTTGCATTTCAATTGAAGAGAGGGCAGTGTGTGTATGTGTTGTGTATGAATGTTTCCATGATATTGACATCTAATATTGTCTATGTAACAAAAAGTTATTTTTTCTTCTATGTCATCCATCACTATGCTCTAAGAAGGCTACATTCAGAGTCTTGATTTGAAGGAAAGTATAGTAATAGTGCTTTGATTGGCGATTTATTGTACATTGTAAATAGAGTTGAGTCAAGAAAGGAAAACATGGATAACAATATTCTATGATTGTATTCATGTAGTATGTTGCTTTGTGTGATCTGAACATGATCACTTATGATTTCCATTGGATTTAGTGGATTTCAAATATGATATTGGATTGATGAAACAATTTTGTGGTATGTGTGAATAAGGGAGACGGATTTTTTATGGTGTAGAGATAGACCAGTGGATTGTCTAGAAATAGAGACTCTCTGATTTTTTTTAATTTCTTTTGATACTAATGAAAGTGGTGTATGTTTTCCAGTGAGGCATATTGTGTTTCTAGTGAGGCATATTGTGTTTCTAGTGAGTCATATTGTATTTCCAATGAGTCATACTGTATTTCCAGTGAGGCATATTGTTTTTCCAATGAGGCATATTGCGTTTTCATTGAGGCATATTGTTTTTCTAGTTAGGCATGTTGTTTTGTTAGTGAGGCATAGAATTTGATACTAGTGAGGTGTTGCCAGTGAGGTGTTGCCAATGAGGCATAGGATATAACCAATGAGGTTGTTGGTAAGTGAGACCAAATAAATATTTTGATGAGATTGGACAATGATTTTTCCCTTCTTAGGGTTTTTTTACTTAAAAACTTGTGTCATGGTTTCATTTGCATGATTCTATTATTTTCTATGTCTTTGGCATGTTGGCATTAATTTCTCTTACAACTGTTGGATTGATTAATAAACTATTTTTTATTAGATCATTGATTCACACCCCCCTCTCAGTGATCCATTGTATTCCAACAGAATTAGGTTTTCTTTAGCAACAATAGTAATATCATATACATCAAGGATAAATTTTCCACCTTTGAATATGGCCATCATGGTGATCTAAGAGTCTATTTCCTTTAAATAGTAAATGTATGGCATAGTTGATAGAAGATACACTTGTAGAGAAATACACTATTGAGTTTTCTAAAATACATTATTGAAATCCTCTAGTATTTCCTTTGGAGATCTCTTTATGGTAATAATTTATTAGAGAAATGAGGTGGCATCACCCTTTTAATTAAGTTTTTTCCAATGATTATGTTGGCTAATCCCAATCAACTATTAACAATGGAGCCAAGGATTTGTACTTATTAATCACCTTACCTTTGAATGAATTAGTAAGTAATCTAAACCTTTGAATAAAGCAGTAAGTAATTTATAAGTTTCATGCTCTCTTCTTTAGTATTGTAAACCATATAATGATTTATAATATCATGAAAATATTCCATATGAGTGATTGAGTCTTTTATTGTGAAATATGGAAGGGAGTGTAATATGATATTTGGGATGGATCACCATAAATGGGTGGTATTAGAGGAACACGTGGACCTTTGGTATTCAATACTAGAAAAAACCTTGGTGGTTGTTAAGAAACCATTATAGGATTAGATTGTTTAGTTTGAGTTTATGGTTTTGTGAGGTTATAGCTTCATATATTTAGATGATACAAGGGGGATACACATATTAGATCATTTTTTAGATACTATATTATTTATGGGGATCATAAGAATTCTTGATTTTTTAGCACACAAGCTACATAGATAGAGTCACTAGGTGATAAATAAAACTCAATGGCCTAGGATTAACCTGATTTTTTCCATGTTGTTTTATGCCTTAGGACAAAGCTAAATCCTTGAAGGGGTCAAGTCCCATTAGGCATGCCAAAAAATATTATTTTTGGTCCTATTCAAGATCAATGCGCCAAAAATGACCATCAACACTTGGAAAGACCAAATAGTGTAGGAGATGACGAGCAAGTCAATATCAAATAGTACAATATTGTCTCCTTATCTTTTCTAAGATATTATTAAAATAATAAAATGAAAAGGGAAGGATATTGTAGAAATCAAATAATGCAAGGAAAAATATCATGCCAAAAAATAATCCTCATAACTAAAGTAGAGATTAATAGGTCATGCTACAATAATTAGTAGAAATACATATGTACATAGAATAGTCAAAAAGTTAAAAAAGATAAGAATTACAGTCTTAAAAATAATTTATTTCAGTACATTAATTTAACCAACCAATTGACAACTACATAGCATATAATCTCCTCTTCAAGTATACATAGAGACTCCCCTATATAGTTGCAAGGAAGTCAAGGCTAGGATCAAGCGTCAAGCTCAATATATTAACTAGCTATCATCCAATCTAAGATTTTATTGATACATCAATCTTAATAGCTTAACTAAATGAAACTACACCTAAATTAAAGATGAATTTTATGGTCCAATCAAGGTGATAGTGATTTTTTTTGTAAATTAGATATCGCCAATTCTCCCAGTAGTGGTTGGATTATACTACTTAGGTAATTGGTACAATTTTTATTGAATTTTTCATGTAGTACAACACCTTGGAGAATTAGGTGGATGGAATTTCATTTTCATGCATTATACAAGATACAAGTTTTCTATCATTGAGTGATGGGTTATTCCTTGTATAAAATATTTCAATTTTGGGAGGGTAGTATATCTTTCCAAAATGACAATGATTTAAGGAATATCATATGTATGCAATAGGTATACCATGGATTTAATGATTATACAATTTTAGATCATTTTCAAAGAACCTTCTGAAAAAATGGTTGCATATCTTGTAAGCCATTGGATTGATTTATGGTGGAAAATTCCATGTCCCTTTTTTTGAATTTTCTAAAAATAGAAAATTACTATTTTTAGTAAGTTGGTTATCCAAAAATAGTAAGTCAAGACTGATGAATAAATAAAAAAAGTTTATGTTTCAAATTGATTAGGACAAACTGGATTTAATGATAAATGTTAAATATTATTTCAAGGTTGTTAATTTCTCCAAAGTGGCATGGGTTTTAGGAAGAGCATATTTGGCTAAAAAAGCATATTTAATTGCTTATGATAATATTTGTCAAAAAAAACAAATCATTTGGGAAACGATTGATTCATGGAGGCCAATTGGGAAAAAAGGAGTTAAAAATCATGGCATTCAAGATTCTTTCCATTTTGGAGTGGAGTTTTGGGCACCAATTTCACCTTTTGCATGTGGTTTGTATTAAAAGAAAAATTATGATTTTTCACTCATTCATCCTATGCATGTTATTCTCTCACAGTTTGTGATTTTTCTTCTAAGGCTAGGAAACCAAAGAAGGAAAAAAATCAAGGCTGATAAACCAAGAAGTTAGAGTCTTGAAGGCAGTGGTTCTGATGGTCTCCTAGATAATATTTATACAATCTGACATTGTGCTTCATCGATTTCAGTTTAGAGTATTTCTTTCAATATCTGTAGGTGTAGTTTTGAGAATAAGTGAGTTGTGTGCTTTAGTTTGTTATTGTTGTAGGTTGTAGAATATATAATTTTACTCATGACATATATTTATGTAATATTTCTTCTCATATTATTAGAGTTTGGTTTGATGAGTTGTGTTGAGTTTGGCATCCATTTGGTGCATATTTTGGATTGCATTTGTTAGGTTTCTCTATGTATTTTTCTGCAGCTGTAATTTGTAGTTAGTTGTTGTTTATGATAGTAAATCTGGTGTATTTCCATGGTATTTTCATTTAAATATCATCATATGACAGCTTCTCACATTCTTGAGTTATATTTGCACATATTGGTGAAGATAAATTCATACCTTATTTCATTGTTTGCTAAGGGTTTGCAATATTTAAGTTGATATTATTTATTAAATAAAATCTGAAATATTTTCCAAAAAGAGACATTAAAATGGTATTATAGTATTATATGATAGCTAGAAACCATGTTATGTTGATTTGGCACAATTTGAAGTAGTAAATTCAATACCCAATTTGCTCAAATTGAAGAACATCTTTCCTATTTAAAATATTTCAATCTAGGACATTACATTGGTATCAAAGTTGTGATCTTTCCAGCCTGAGGATTTTGAAGATGCATCCCACTAAATCTAATTCATTTCCTGAATGTGGTTACTTTACATTCACTCACTCTTCCAATTCCATGGAAAAAAGTTATGGATTCTGCTGCTATGAGAGCTATATATAATAATATGGATGAGGGTTTCAAGAATTCAGTCCCCTATAATGATTTATTAATTCACATGCAAGGTATGATGGCACTAAAAGGTTATAAATTACACCCAAGTTCGATTGATAAAAATCAAGAGGAGATCCAAGATCATGAAGTAAAGGAAATGTCTCTACAAAAAGATGAAGAAGCTGAGTCAAAGGTTGAAGGTAATAAATTTTTAATTGAAAAAGATATTTCAATAAATGAAATCTCACAACAAGAATGTGTTCCTTTTGACAATTCTTTGGTCATGCATAAAATTGATAGGGATAATTTTATGCATGAATAACATGAGACAATGATAAAAAAAATTGAGACATGAATACAAGATATGGAAGAGATGGTGATGTTGCAGCATAAAGAAAAATCAGAATTGCAAGAAGAACAAATGAAAACCTTGAATCCTAATTTGGATTCATTTGTCAAAGATTCTAAGACTAATATCTATCTTGATGTATTTTGTGGAGCTGAAACTGATGATAGGTTCTCTAAGGTTATTTTAGAAGATGGACATGAAAGAGGAAAAGGTGATGATATCTCTAATTTAGTTTTTTATGTTCACTCATATCATTTCATTGATGAGGTTACAGGTGGCCTTGAATTTGATGAATATTTCAGTCCTAGGAATTTGGAGAATGACACTTCCAAAGTGGCTTCCACTCATGAGGAGAATGACTACTTATATTTTGATCAAATCAATAAACCCTCTTTCACATGGGATCCATGTGTGACAACATATAACTATGATGAGGATCTATCTTGGGATGAATTTCTCTTTCATTCCAATGTTGCATTTAATTCATCATACAAGGAGGATGATATTAAGGGAGCTAATTCTACTAGGTATGTTAATGATATTGATCACAAATATGATTTATTGTTTCTCGATGCTGATTTTGAGAAAAGACATAGGAGATTTCATTTTGAAAAAAGATATAGCAGCTTTGATTTTGAGAAAAAATATAGAATCTATGATAATGATCATAGACACAATAGCCTTATTGATGGGGTTCCTCAACCCGATGCTACATATTTTCATCAAGTTGTTCAAATGGATGTCTATGAGGTTTGGTACAACCATGATAAGGTTGATGACAAGTATGCAAAAGTTTTTCATTGTTGCATGATTATAAAAATAGTGCATTAGATCTATAAAAACGTGACATGCACGAGGGAAGTTGTGTAAGACAATTCTTGGTGTCTATTGAAAATGAAATGAAAATTTCATCTAGATCTGATAATACACACATGAATGTAGGAAGAATCACTCAAAATTCACCAAAGGATTGAAGTGAGCTTAATATTGTCTATGTTGATTTTCAAATAATGGAGGACACACAAGTAATGGAGGGGTTAGATTGCATCCAGGAGGAGCGTGACTTAGCACTTTCAGATAGTTGGAGATTGGACCAACAAGAGGATGGATGTAATCTTCATCTTGTTTCTAATCCTTTATTTGATATATATGCTAATATGACTCATGATAATCCTTTTTTGAGTTGGGTAATGAAGATCTAACTGATTGTAGTGATGAGATTGGACTTGATTTCCGGATTCAGCTTCTAGCTACAATTTCTTGCCATGAGATGTTGTCTCAATATTGTAGTAGTGGTTCAACCTACAGTGTTAGTATTGTTTCCCACCTTTAGATCAGCTTGTACATGACTTCAAATTCTAATTTTCAGATGAGTTGGATGGACTCTTCAGCCCTGCAATAGAACAATTCTTGGGTAAGGTTGGTTGGTAGAGGTATTGTGACTATAGGGGATGATCTTGTTGCTACTACCATATACCTTTCCCCTAGGTTTAAATTTTTATTTAAGTTTGGTTATTTTTTCCCTTACATAATTTCCTTTTTTGTGGAGACATCATTACATAATTAGTTCGTTGTTGAGCATAGGCAAAATTTTGGGATCTCAATGAAATTGTGGAAATTCAAGAAACTTGATGAAATGAATCTCAAAGTTTTGAAAGATGGATTTACAAGGTATGATGATAATTTTTTTTATTAATTATTTGTTTTTAGAATTCATAAATTTTATGGTTCATGAAATACTTGTGTTGGAGATAGATCAGTTTGAAAGGAGCCTCTTTTTATTTTGGTACTATGGGAGTGAGGAGTCACAAAAATGGGCATCTCAAAAGATGGTGATAGATAGAAACTTTAGAATGATTGTTTCTTGGGATTCTCAAGTCATCCATAAAGTTCAATTTATTTTCTTCATGTTACATTTATTAGATGATGCATTTATCTCTAACATTCTAAATGGATTTGTGAAGGAAGACAAGTATAAGCCAATGAATGACTCCAAAGAGTTCATCATATTCCTAAAAAATAGGATGTCATTTATCTTTTGGGTACTTAGAGTACCATGGAATTATTATTTCTTCTATATGGCCACTCTACTACTGCATTTTGGATCCTATAGACCAACCCAAGAGGCTAGAAAACACTTCTCTAAGATTGAGGTAATGTTTGGGTCTTTGGCTATGCATTTTCATGATATGAATCTCAACAGTGTAGATGTGAATGGAATAAATTTTCAAAAGGGATGTAATTATTGTGGAGTAATATACAATATTTTTTATAAAATTCCTATTAGAAGAAAATATCAGATTCATAGCATTGTCAATTTTTTCAAAATTTTCAAGTACAAGTTGCTTATTGAAAGTGCATTTCTTACTAGAGAACCTAGGCACTATTTATCATGCAGGGAGATTGTTTTTGAAGTGTTTCAAGGTGGATACATTCAAGAACATTAGTAAATCACTTGATTTAGTAGAATATGCAAAAATATTATTTTCTACTAAAATTTTGAATATTTTATTGAGTGGTCAGTGTATGCTAGCTAGAGGACTCAAGAAGTTCATAGATTACCATCAGAAAGGCTTGTGTTTTGCAATATCAATGTTTAGTTTTTGGTGGATTATTTGACCTGTTGTTATATGATGATTTTTTTTATTATTCATATGCTCTATTACTATTCCAAATCAGATCCTAAAGTTGCATCAAGTAACCTTCTAGTAGAGGCAAAATTTGAAGCAGTTTGCGATGTATCTTGTTGGGAATTTCCCCATAACTCCAAGGTAAAAGAGGTGGTTATTTTTGAGTTGTATATTCACTTTAAAGAAGGTTTTATTTTCTATGTAAACCCTCTTATAGGATAAAATAATCAGATTTATATATTTTAGAAAGATTGCATAAGTTGTTCGTCTAGTTTCCTTGGTGGCAGTGCACATACACAGTTCCAAAAAGGAGTTAAAAAGAGAAGGTTATTGATTCAAAAATATGGAGGGAATACTACAAGTCCTCAGGTGATATGGAATAAGAGGTTACACAATCCATGCCATCTTCATAATATTCAAGATAAAAGGTATTCTTTCTTAGGAATTTTTAGCATGCTTGAGAGGAAGATGCAATTTCACATAGGCCCAAGATAACACTCTGTTTTGCAAAATAAAATGTTTGGTCATTTTGGGCATAATCATTTTGGAGAATCATTGTTGCAATTGCTTGAGGACAATAAATTTTTGGAATGGAGGACTTTTCATGTCACTTTTTTTAATTTTCTAAAAATAGCAAATTACTATTTTTTAGTAAGGCAAATATCCAAAAATAGTAAGTCAAGACTGATGAATAAATCAGAAATGTTTATGTTTCAAATTGATTGGGACAAACCAGATTTAATGATAAATATTAAATATCATTTCAAGTTTTTTAATTTCCCCAAAGTGGCATGGGTTTTGGGAAGAGCATATTTGGCTAAAAAGCATATTTAATTTCTTATGACAATATTTGTCAAAAAAAACAAATCATTTGGGAAACAATTGGTTCATGGAGGTCAATTGGGAAAAAAGGAGTTAAAATCATGGAATTCAAGATTCTTTCCATTTTGGGATGGAGTTTTGAGCACCAACTTCACCTTTTGCATGTGGTTTGTATTAAAAGAAAAAAATCATTTTTTCACTCATTCATCCTATGCATGTTATTCTCTCACAGTTTGTGATTTTTCTTCTAAGGTTGGGAAACCAAAGAAGGAAGAACTCCAAGGCTGATAATCCAAGGAGTTAGAGGCTTGAAGTCAGTGGTTTTGATGGTCTCTAGGATCAGATTTATACATAGTCTGATATTGTGCTTCATCTATTTCAGTTTAGAGTATTTCTTTCAATATTTGTAGGTGTAGTTTTGAGAATGAGTGAGTTGTGTGCTTCAGTTTTTTATTGATGTAGGTTGTAGCATATATATTTGTACCAATGACATATCTTTATGTAATATTTCTGCTCAGGTTTTCAGATTTTGGTTTGATAAGTTATGCTGATTTTGGCATCCATTTGGTGCATATTCTGGATTACATTTGTGAGGTTTCTCTATGTATTTTTCTGCAGCTATAATTTTGCTGTTATCTGTTGTTTATGACACCAAAACTGATGTATTTCCATGTTATTTTCATTTAAATGTCATCATATGACAAATTCTCGCATTCTTGAGTTATATTTGCACATATTGGTGAAGATAAATTCATACAGGATTTCATTGTTTGTTGAGGGTTTGCAATATTTAAGTGTGATATTATTTATTAAATATTTTCTAGAAAGAGACATTAAAGTGGTATTAGAGTATTATATGATAGATGGAAATTAGCACAATTTGAAGTAGTAAATTCAATACCCAATTTTCCCAAATTAAAGAATATCTTTCCTATTTAAAATATTTTAATATGAGACATTATAGAAAACTAAATAATGCAAGTAAATTTGGAAATAAATAGAATTTTTTATTTTGAAATATTGTAGAAGTGTGACATGCAAAGTTAGTTGTTAAATAACTTCCCTTAATGTGTCACAAGGAAAAGTAGGACCTACCAAAGAAAATCACATAGTGTTAATAAGAAGGTGTCAAGGAGCTAACATGGATCAATGGTGGGACTTCAAGGATGATTATTTCCTTGCAAACTTGAGAGGCCCCACAAATTTTAGATCTTCATTTGAAGTATATTATTTGATGGTGCACATGTAATTATATTTCAACTATTTTCCAAGATATCCAAGACACATAAAAACCATAAAAAATGATTGGTGGAGGCATTCAACCAATACCATGGCACATTCTTCTTCAATCATGACCAAGATAGCGAATCTTCCAATTTTAGAAAAGGGTTAAATAGAAAGAACATGTATCCATATTGTGAAATAATAATCTCTTCAACTAATTCCACCAAGTGTAACACTTCACCAACGTCGTTCTAAAATCAATATTTCATCATGTATTATCCCATATTGAAGATGTCTAGAAGAAAGCACTCAAAACTAGGAAAATATTGTCCAAATGAATGGTTATGTCTTTCAACCTAATCAAATGCACTATCAATGTTCTTGTTTGTAATGAATGTCTTATGAACCTTCATAATCTTCTTCATTATTGTTTACTTGGATGAAATAATAATATCTTTCTAAGACTTTGAAGGAGTATCCATTTTGCATCCTTGACTCTTTGATCCAACACAAGTTATTAGTATATCTTCGAAACGTGCACCATTAATAGCATGTAAATATAGTATGTAGGTTGCATAATTTGTCATACAATAATCCGCAAAGACCCTAGAAAGGTTACAATGGTCTAAGACAAATAAAATCCATTCAACATCACCAAATTGTGTATTTCTTGAGACACAAATTTGAGCTAAAATTTTATTCTCAAATCCTTAATCCTTTCCTAGTTTCTCAATCAAATCATGTACACCAAAAAATATTATTATGTACACAATAAAATATTATTCATTTGAGGAATTGAAGCAACACCTATTTGGAAAATACTTGACCTCGATCATGAATTTCAGATTCATATTGGTGTGTCTTACCTGATGCACTCAACACAATGTTCACACAATATATGCATATAGTTATGTATCATTTAGAGAAATTTAGTCACATTGTTTAGCTCTGCTCAGTCTATAAGAGGGATTTGTATTTCATCATTCATTTTTTTAATAAGTGATACTGAACTACATTCTACATAGGGGTAGTATCATTCATTCTAATAATAAGGCACTTTAGTTTTGATAATAAGAAAATAGAGAATGTGTGCCACATAAAGTGGATAATATATTTGTAATAGTTTCATCTTGAAATCAAGGACAAGAAGAGGAAATACAATAAGGTAATATATTAACTTATATTAAATTATTGATATATAGGCTCATTTTTTGCAATGTTATAATTGCATGACTATAATGTATTTGACTAGTAGACTCTCTAGTTAGTAGATATAGACCTAACATTGACCTACACCATGCTAAAAAAAAGGAAATGGGCTATCAAATTATACTTATCTAACAAGCTTCTCTACAACCTCAAACATCTTTGTGTTCTTAGAGGTCCACCTTACCAAAGAATCATATGGGAGGCATACTTTTCCAAGACCAACTAGCACTTTAGTGTTACTAAAATATTGGTTGTGTTACAACATTTCTATTTGCCTCATAAGTGAAAAACATTGAGTACCATATCAAGTCTTATATCCCTTGTTGCATTGTTAGATCCATGAACAAGAAATTAGATAGTTGCATGTCTCTAAGGGTAGTGCAAAGGCCTTGAGTACATGGATTTCATGGATGAACTATCTATGAAAAATAACTAGGATGAATCTACATATATTTTGGTAGACATGTTTTTTAGATGCTTGTCATGGTTTTATGTAAGAAAAACATAACTCTAAAGAGACTACATGTCTTTTGTTCAATCATGTTTTAGTTTATTTTGGGATATTGATATAGTTTATTTCTAACCATGGTGATAGGTTTGTCAACCATTTTTATAATCATTGCTGGAAAGATTAGATATACAACTAGATCAATCCATAAAATTTTATTTATAGATAACCAAAAAGAGGTGGTTAATGGAATATTCTTATATCTTTTATGAATCTAAAATGTGTGTAATCATGCATATTGGATGAAATCCTACTACACATTTAACATTTCATACAAAAAAAATTGGTATATGTTAGTTTGAAAGAGGTACTTTATCTAACTAGTTATCCACTTAGGTCCTATTTACACTAGCTTATGTTTACATAGGGATAAGGTTGTTGAGCTTTAATGTCCGTGACTTGTCACACCTCATAGGATGACAACACTTGTCATAATTTGGTCACATCCTACTCTCCCCTTGGCTTATATAACCAAGGCATTTACTTTGCAATCTCAATTCTCAATCTCATAACAACTTTGCATTCTATTGAGAGGAATACAATTTATTCTTTCTCATCACTTATTTTTATATTTGCTTCCTTTCATTCATTTGTATATTGGGTAGGCTATTTAGAAAAAATATTACATGGTATCAGAGCAAGAATGAGTTGTTGATTAGAAATATTTTAGGAAATATAGGAGTGTAGATCTATTTTTTTAATGTACATGAGTATGCTCTTCTCTTGCATCCTTCGATGATCTGAAGAATCGGAAAAGTGTGGAGAAAATATCATTTGACTTGCGAATTGCAAGGTTTTTTAAGCTTCTTAGAGAAATTTTGAGCTCACTATTGAGTTCAAAGTAGTTGATAAAGTCATATTTTCCCTTTATTTCATTTGAATTGGACATTGGAGGCCAGATCTACAACAATTTGAAGTAGGAGGTTCATTGCCAGATCCAACAAGGAACCATCATTTTGGAGTATTTTTGGTCAAATCTGACCCTACCATCATGCTTAGGAGGCTTGAAAATCATAAAATTGACTGTCAAAACATCAATTTTAGAGAAAGTTGTTGGGTGAGGAAAAAGAAAACACCAAGGAGTTGTACGGCTCCCATGGATGTACCAATTTAAAAATTATTCTTTTTAAACACATCTTTTTAAAAAAATTAAAACTTTAAAACAAATAATATTAGTATTTTTTGTTTTAAATTCAAAGCCTTTTTTTGTTTAAAAAAAATAACAATTTGATTATATTTTAGACTGTAGGAATTGGAATCAAGTAGTCACCCCCTATAAACTATAGTGCGCCTAGTAAACTTTTTTCACGTGACTAGTGAAGTTGGTGCGACACACCCTCTGGTACCATGGGGACAATGGGGAGACTAGACCTTGTGACCTCTTTCTTGCAACAAGATGCTTTAGCTAAGCGAGCTAGGCCCACCACCCCAACAATTTGATATTTTAAATCAATTAAAAATAAAAAATAGAAATACTGCACAATGTTTGCGCAGGTACTGCTTGCATAGACTTGCACAAGCTTGCATAGAGGAGGGTACCACATAGTACCCATGGTACCCTACCTTCCGGCAACACACTAAGTACGGGGTATTGCGGCCCTTACAGGGTCTGCAACCCTGTACTATGTATAAGTGCTCAGCCTTTGGGCCTTTTTAATATTTTTTTATGTTAAAAATATTTTTAAAAAAATTATATTGAATTTTTAAATATTTTTTTAATGGTTTTATTACAAAATATAAATATTCAAATCCGTCGAC
Source organism: Sequoiadendron giganteum (assembly GCA_007115665.2). NCBI lineage: Eukaryota > Viridiplantae > Streptophyta > Pinopsida > Cupressales > Cupressaceae > Sequoiadendron > Sequoiadendron giganteum. The sequence continues at coordinate 547,588,492 of CM021106.1, forward strand.
TTTTGCTAACACCGCTAAATCTAGTGGGTTACTAAATTTGGAAGCTAGTTATTTTTATCTAGAGATCTACTAAATTTGGTAGAGGAATAAATTATCTAGCAGATATCTAAATTTGGAGGACAGTTAACTTTGGTGGAAATTCCGTTAAATTTGGCAGAATTTTTTTTATCCCTCTTCATTGATAAGTTGGTTTTTGAAGACCGACTTTGAAAGCTCATAACTGGAGCTCCAAACCTCCAAATTCAGTGCAATTTTTTTGGGTTTGGGCAATTTTTTGTGCTCTACGCATTGGTGAAGATAGTTTCAGATTTTGGTACATGGATTTTTTAGATATTTTTTATTCTTAGAGAGAACACAGGTCACAGTTCTCATTTTGAGAACTTCAAAGCTACATAACTTTTGCATATGACCTCTGATTGAGTTGATTCATTTTTTGAAAGTCCATAATTTTTTGTGTACTACACATTGAGCTACTCATTTAATATGATATTGTACCAAATTTATACTTCAACATATTCTTATTTCCTGAGGATTTGTAAAAGTATTGAAGTCCAAAATATTGTAACTACACTAAATATAATGTGCCAAATCATTTTCTTTGGGGGGTTCTTTTATTGAGTGAAGAAGGAGGGCATGTGCAGGATCATGATGGGACAAAAAGTGGTGATATAAAAAAAGTAGCGTTTTGCACTCGCCAAAAAATGCGAAAAATCTAAGTTGACTTTTTTTTGCGTTGGGTGTTAGTACATTGCTCCATAGCAATGCCCAAGCCTAAGTTTTACAAATCGAATATCCGATTTTTAAAAGTAAAAAAAATCAGATATCTGATTTGGGGTCGGGAAATATAAATAGAAAAAAGGGCATTTTGAATTCATTCTAACTCTTTGAAACATCCAATGTCTAGAAAAGTGATAGTGGACGCAAATCCGATATCTGTTTTGAGCTGATATCCGATTTCAACGGTAAGTATTTGGTTGTTTTTTTTTTTAATCAATTTTTGTTTGAGTTTTGTATAATTTTAACTAGTTTTTAATAGATTTTTATTAAAAATTAGGGTTTTTTACAATTTTTTATTAAAAACTAGGGTTTTTTACACTAATTTTATTTATATTGTGTAATTTCAATTAGATTAATTAGTTTTGAACTTCAATCAGGTATTATGGTTGAGAATCAAAACCCACAAATGCCAAACCCTCCACCACCTTCGTGCCCATCAATTGAAGAGTTAATTGGTGAAAAATTGGAGCAATTGAGGGGCATTTGTGATGTTTATAAGACAATCCATCGATTAAGGAAGATGACAAACACATTGAAAGAAATAATTAAAAATATAGAAACCCTCTCCACCCAACATAATGCCTTTATTTTGTGGCGAGAAAGCATGAGGGAATACTACTCCTGTGGATTGTCTTACAAAGATGTGAAAGTTCTCGGAATAACAAAAGCCCAAATAGCCTCTTTATTTGTTAAACCCCACACTAGTCTGCCAGTTAATGTTAATAAACCAAAACTTTATATAAAATGGTGCACAAATAAGGACATTACAGATAAATTTTGGGATCGTTGGTGCATGGTTTTTGATAAACCACCCAACAACAATAGTGATGTACCATTTTACTTTATTAAAAAATTATACATTGATTTTGTGTTAAGGCATCATGTCAATTACTTTGACATTAAACCCTTCTAGGGTGTAGGTGGAGGTATGCCCCAGGATAGACCAGGGGTAGTTAGAGTAGTCCAAGGCCCACATCCCCTTCCTCAGCCACCTCCAGTACGTCATCCAAATATTATCGAGGATGCATCCACACAGACTATTCAGGCTATTCCCTCTTTGAGTGATCTTTTTGTTTCCCATTTTGCTTCAGAAGCTCAACCACATGCTGGTGATGTTGGTGATGGATCGAATGTTGCTACATCATCCTCCGCAAGTCCACATATATGTGTGCCACATACTTGCACTATTTGCCACCAGATATGCTTGGATCCTCTTGTACAGCCCATTGAGAATCCCTTGGACACATCTGATTATGACCTCCATGATGTGGAAAATATAGGAGATCAGACATAGCAGATTGGAGCACACCCTACAAAGTCCTCTACTACTAGAGAGGAGGATGTTGGAATAGTTACACAAGTAAGATTTAAGTTGTAAATTCATAACTTGCATTTGTTTTTAAATGAATATCAATAAGAGATTGTATCAAGTACTAATATTTATTTACATGGTTTATTTAACAATTGATGTCTAAGGAGGAGCTTAGACAGGTTACTGATAGCACCCTCAGGGCCATTTCATTTGGCCTCAACATGCATGTGCTATATATTTTCGCACTCACTCGTTTACATTTTTTATTATATACTTGCTTGTCATTTGAATTGTCATTAATGAAATTATATATATTATCTTATATGTTTATCTCATTTTCCTCTTGTAGGAAACACCTAGAGTGAGCGAGGTGCAGTGCTCTCCAGACTTTGGAGGTGCAATGGTAGATAAGGGAAAGGTAATTGAACTCAAATTTGATTGAATTACATTTTTTAAGATCTTATAGTGATTATACATACATCGACATAGATTGGTAGTTTCATATAATTGTAATTTTTATATGTACATGCAGTTATGAGCTACACATCCTTGTTGACAAGTGTCACAATGCCTGAAGGAGTAGGTGTTGGAACACTTGAAGGAGTAGGTGTTGAAACACCTCAAGGAGGAGTTGTCGAAACAATTGAAGGAGATAAAGAAAAATAGATGCCTAAAGAGGTATGTGTTTATTTTATTTTGTGTTTGGTAAATATGTTCCTATTACTGACAATTGTATGCTAACTTGTATTAATTCTATGTTTTTGTTCACATATATAGATTGGCATTGCAAAAGTTGATATGATTGATTCTTTGAGAGGGGTATATTCTAGGACTCCTGACAGTTTGAAGAGACGTATATATGAGGTAATCAAGATTTCAATTTTAGAGTTCAATTATAACTCAATGTATATTAATTTTGATGTTAATTATTCAATTTTAAATTATATAATATAAACAATCTCAATTATGGTTTGAATTTTTCTTGTGCAATTTCTTTCAGAGCCAAAGAGTGCTTCAAAGAGGCTCCATTTTGATGATCCACTAGTAGTTTAGGATGAGATAGACATTTTGGCATGTATATTTTGAATAGATATCAAGATGGCATATGCCACATTTTGTATAACTTTTTTTGAGTTGGCGTTGATGTCAATTTTGTATATGGACATACACTTGATTATTTGATAATTTGATATATAGAAGTTGAGAATCAAAATAATTTTTTCCTCATGTGCATGCTTAAATTGTTCAAAAATTTGATCTTGAGCAATGGTTAAATATCAATGTACAATAGCATAAAAAATAATGGTTATATTATATAGTTCACAATCAAACATAATGAATAATGGTTAAATTATATCATATATTTCTTAGTTATATTATGGTTATATTATATAGTTTAAACAACTTTGAAGATAAGAACAATGGTAAAGTTTAAATACACAAATGTCATTGTCTCACACTACATGATGTTTTAGCATCATTAGGGAGTCATTGGTGTAATTTTGAGGATTACAACGAGGAAGTTGCAAAATATTGCAAATTATGAAAAGTTGTCATTAAGAATGCCAAAAGGTCATTTGGGTTTGAAAAGTAGTTGTAATTGTTGAATTTGGTGGGAAAACCTTTAAATAGGCTTGTGAACTCGAAGGGATGGTTGGAGAAGTTGTTCATTGAGAAGAAGCAATAAAATTTCATTGTTTCCTTGCAATTTCCTGAGTTTTCCAAAAATTTTGAAGTTTCTTTGTGTTGTACAGTTCCGTACAGGGGAATCTTGCACTCTAATGGATTGAATTTGGTGGGCAACAGGGTTAACCTTACCACAAACTTGGGTTAACCTTAACACCTACACTTCACCAATTGACCTCCATTTGTGAACTTCATGTGCTTAGGTGCACCTGCACCATACAACCCTACAGAAAAAGAACTCATGTCACATTAGTTGTGTCTTACACCAGTTCCAACAAGCTTTACACCTACCCTCTGGTCTGAAAATCTCCTTCCTTGGTTCATAGATAGTGATTCCACAATCTACCCTGCATCCTTGACATTGCTTTCACTTGAATAAGTCACCATCTTTGCATTCCAACCTGATGTTTGTCTTCTATCTACTCCTTAATCAAAACCAAATGATGTTTCTGCCTTTATGCCTGCAATCAAACTCTTACCAACAATTGCTTGAACTACCTTCCCCTTTATCACAGCTTAATTCTTGCATCTATCCTTAGGTTCTTGTTCTCTTTTTCCCTTTCATCCCTGTCATCAATCCTCTTATCTTACTAGCAACAAGTACCTTTGTACCTACTTTACCTGCAGAACCTTCATGCTTTGCAAAATTCTTCCCAACCAATGGACACACAATGGACCCTATCATGAAATTAGCATACCAATTTACTACCAACTCAGTCTTCAAACCCGTGTCAATCTTCACACATGTTGTCAGAGTATTTTTAGACTTCAAACTAACCATCTCACTTGAAGTTGCTTGTTTGAAGTTTCTTGTTTAAGGTTGTAGTTAAGGGTTTGAGGGTCAGAATGTATTAAGAGGCCATTCCACTTAATTTTCATGTTGTGATTCAGTGGAATGGGCCTATTTAGAATAATATTAGGTGTGGGAATAGATATCTAGTTGTGGAAAAGACATTTGGTATGAATTTATGCCTAGGAGGCATAACTTGAAGTAGTACATTAAAGAAACAATTTGGAAGAAGGTTAGAACCTAGTTGTTTTAGTGTTATCATGTGGATTTTGATGTGATAGAAGGTCTGCAAAGGCAGGGTAGGTCATTTGGATGTTTGGGCTTGAAGCCCTAGTTGAACAAAGAGTGAAAATGGGTGAAATTTAGAGGTTTTAAGAAGGAAATGTGTGAGAAATTTGGGGGCAGCATAATTTGAAGGTGAATTAAGTTTTTGCAAGGTGAAATAAGAATTTTTGAAAATATTTTGAGGTTGGATGAGGTATGGACATGGGTTTTTCAATAAACCCTTGCTTATTTGGTGAAAAATGAGGGTTTCATGAAAGAGGGTCTTAGTAAGAGATTTTTGACTCAGTGGCTGAATAAATTGTGGTTTGGGAGGTATTTTGAGGACTGTCTAATGGTATTTTGAGTGGGCAGAAAGATTGAAGGAGATTTCCTTTGTTAAAGTGGGCTAATTGGAGCCCCTTTTCCAGCGTTCAAGGTCAGTTTGATGGTATGGTTCCAAAGTAAGTACATGTGATTATGTTATTTGTTTCTTGGGTGTAATAAGGTCATGCATGACCATTTGGATTCATTTAGAGTCATTTTGAAGTGATTTGGGGTCATTTGTCAAAAATGTAAAAAGTTGTCCAGTTGCTAAAATGTTGTCAAGCAACTTTTGCAAGAAATTGCAAAAATGAAGTTTTATTAATAAATTGTTTAAAAATTTGTTGTAAATGGTTGGGACACATCTGGGTGGGTATTTTTATGCTAGGAATGCTCCTCTTATGCATCGAAACATGTGGAATCACTTCAAGCTACATGCAACCGGCATAATCCCTTAAGAGTCCAAAGTGCAAAATAGCTACAAACTTTAGCATACTCATATTCAGACACCGTGATTCTTAGAAACTTCTCGTCTAACCCTATGAGATCATGTTGGTCGCCTCTACAATAACCTCTCTCAGTTTTCACTATCTCAAAGGCTTTTTTCTGTGGCGGTGAATTCTTGCTTAGAGAAAAGTTGTCAAATGCAAGTAGTTGAAAGTTGCAAAGTGGTGCAACTTTCGTTCTAGAACTCGTGTGACCAAATGGACTATTCTGATGCATCCAAGTGGGTATGTATACACTAGGTATGGTCCTCTTTCACACCAAAACATGTGGAATCACTTCGAGCTACATTCAACTGGTAGAATCACTTAAGAGTCAAAAGTGCAAAATAGCTACAAACTTTAGTATGCTCATATTCAAACACCATGACACTTAGAAACTTCTTGTCTAACCCTATGGGATCATGTTGGGCCCCTCTACAATAACCTCTCTCAGTTTTCTCTATCTCGTAGGATTTTTCCTATGGTGGTGAATTCTTGCTTGGGGAGAAAGTTGTCTAATGCAAGTAATTGAAAGTTGCAAAGTGGTGCAACTTTCATTCTACAACTCGTGTGACCAAACAAATTGTTTCAACTTGTCTAGGTGGATACGTTCACATGGAATCACTTCAAGCTACATTCAACCGACAAAATCCCTTAAGATTCCAAAGTGCAAAATGGCTGCAAACTTCAGCATGCTCATATGTAGACACCGTGACACTTAGAAACTTATTGTCTGACTCTATCAGATCGTGTTGCACCCCTCTACAATAACCTTTTTCATTTTTCTCTATTTCAGAGGCATTTTCCTATGGTGGTGAATTCTCACTTGGAGAAAAAATTGTCAAATGCAAGTAGTTGAAAGTTGCAAAGTGATGCAACTTTCGTTCTGCAACACGTGTGACCAAACAAACTATTCTAACACATCTGAGTGGGTACGTTTACGCTAGGCATGGTCTTCTTTCACACCAAAACACACAGAATCACTCCAAGCTACATTCAACCGGCAGAATCCCTTAAGAGTCCAAAGTGCAAAATGGTTGCAAACTTCAACATGCTCATATTCGGACACCGTGACACTTAGAAACTTCTTGTCTGAACCTATGGGATTGCGTTGGGCCTTTCTACGATAATCTCTCTCGGTTTTCACTATTTTGAAGGCAATTTCCTGTAGTGGCAAATTCTCGCTTGGGGAAAAAATTGTCAAATGCAAGTAGTTGAAAGTTGCAAAGTGGTGCAACTTTTATTCAGCAACTCGTGTGACCAAACGGACTATTCCGACGCATCTGGGTGGATACGTTTATGCTAGGTATGGTCAACCGACAGAATCCCTTAAGATTCCAAATTGCAAAATGGTTGCAAAATTCATCATGCTTGTATTCAGACATCATGACACTTAGAAACTTCTTGTTTGACCCTATCAGATTGTGTTGCACCCCTCTACAATAACCTCTTTTAGTTTTCTCTATTTCAGAGGCGTTTTCCTTTGGTGGTGAATTCTCGCTTGGAGAAAAAGTTATCAAATATAAGTAGTTGAAAGTTGCAAAGTGTTGCAACTTTCGTTTTGCAACTCGTGTGACCAAACAGACTGTTCTGACGTATTTGAGTGGGTAATGTTTATGCTAGGCATGGTCCTCTTTCACATCAAAACATGTTGAATCACTCCGAGCTACATTCAACCAACATAATCCCTTAAGAGTCCAAAGTGCAAAATGGCTTCAAACTTCAACATGCTCATATTCAGACACTATGATGCTTAGAAACTTCTTGTCTAAACCTATAGGATTTCATTGGGACCCTCTAAAATAATCTCTCTCAGTTTTCACTATCTTGAAGGCATTTTCCTAATGTGGCAAATTCTCGCTTGGGAAAAAAGTTGTCAAATGCAAGTAGTTGAAAGTTGCAAAGTGGTGCAACTTTCATTCTGCAACTTGTGTGACCAAATAGACTGTTCTGATGCATCTGATTGGATACGTTTATGCTAGGTATGGTCCTCTTTCACTCTGAAACACATGAAATCACTATGAGCTACATTCAACCGACAGATTCTCTTAAGAGTCCAAAGTGTAAAATGGCTGCAAACTTAAACATGCTCATATTTGGACATCATGATGCTTAGAAAATTCTCTCTTGACCCTATTGGATTTTGTTGGGACCCTCTACAATAACCTCTCTCAGTTTTCTCTATCTCGGAGGCCTTTTCCCGTGGTGGTGAATTCTCGCTTGGGGAAAAAGTTGTCAAATGCAAGTAGTTGAGTATGTAAAAATGACTTTTTAGCCATTCCACCCATTGTATCCTACTATAACTAAGTGGAATGGCATAATTATGGGTAGGTTACATATGTGCATGGATTTTGGAGTAGGGGAGGCGAACTGAAATCAAGCTTTTTCACCATTTTAGACCCCTAATTGGGTCACTTTTACAAAGAACCTATGCCTTAAACTTTCCTTTTCACCCAAATTTTGATTGGGAAACACTCACCAGCCAACATAACCCCAAATTCCATAATTAATTTGCGGATTCATGTTTCCCAAAGCACCCTACCATGAAACCCTCATTTCTTGCACTTTACATGGGGGGTTTATTGAAAAACAACCTTCCAGGGCATATCTAACCCAACCAATGCCTCCAACACTTCATAAAAGACCTGCAAAAACTTAAAAGATCAAGAGATCTCTACTATCCCCAAGAATTCTATCATTTTCTCACTCAAACCACCCAATTTCACCCAAAAATGCACTATTTGCCACCTAGGGCATCATGCCAAACCAACCAAAAGACATTCCCTGCACAAAAAACTCATTATTTAAGATGACTCCAAACCACCCCTAATACATGTAAAATAAGATTCAATACGCATCATAAGGGAAATTCAAGAATGGTAGTTGAAAAATATTTTATTTTTTTAATCAACAAGTCGTAAGGCTATACAATGATATATACAGATAAAAGAATATACAATATATCCAAAAAATCCATACAGTCTTAGTACAAAGGAGTCATATGGACATAAAATGTCATTTATATATCGATAGTACAAAACATATTTCCCTCTAGGGGAAGGAAATAGATCTCGTGTTGCCTTCGAAATTCAACTGGATGGAGTGATTGTTGGTTCTCTAGAGTTATCATGCCAAAATTATTGAATTACCTACTTTATATTATCGGTTAGCTTCTTATCAACATGTGGAAGCCTCCCGACAAAAGCCCATGTATCATTTTGAAGAGGATCATCTATTCTTTCTCTTCTTGCAAGTGCTCTATCCAAAGTTTTATGATTTATGCCAAAATCAATATAATTTGGTCTCATAAAGTGAGCCTTTTTCAATTGATGGCCTACTAGGGTAGTTGTAATGACTCTCCGAGAAAATCTCTTATCTTTTCCCTTGTTATTTTTTTCCAATAGACTTGAGAGCGTTAAAAATATTTTTGACAATAATAGAAATTTTTTTGGTCTTCTTGTTCACACGAATCTTCAATTTGGCTAGCAAAGGTCTCATCTTTTGTATCTTTAGCAATTGTACAAAAAATTGGCATTGCTCAGTCAATGTCTTATTGCTAAAATATTGATTGAAAAGTTGTGTAGCCCACAACTGAATGGTTCGTGTTGACCTCTTGCCTTCAAAATTGTTTATAATGTTCTCATCAATTTCAAGTAACCATTTAGGGGTTCTTAAAGGTCTTGAATTTGGAATATGTCTTTCTTCATTTCCCATGTAATTTGGTGAAACATAATTTACACTTGGTTCAATATTATGTTCAACACCTTCAATTCCAACATTTTTTAGCTTGAACATTTTCAATATCAATTTCAATAATTTGATTCCCAATTTCAATATTATGTTCAACATCTTCAATTCCAGCATTTTCAGCTTGAACATTTTCAATATCACTTTGAATAGTTTCATTCCCAATTTCAATATTATGTTCAACATCTTCAATTCCAACATTTTCAATATCATGGTCAATATCTTCAATTCCAATATTTTCACCTTGAACATTTTCAATATCAATTTCAACATTAGGATTCCCCATTTCAATATCATGTTCAACATTTTCACCTTTAACATATTCAATTTCCTCTTCACTTGAAAGACCAAAGGGCTCAGGTTCACCAATATTTGACATACCTTCTCTTCTCTTCCTATGAATTTCTCTCTCTTTGTATATATGCTTCAATTTGTTCTTTTGTAAGCTTTCTCTTACGTTTTTGCTTTCGACAGCTGTTGCTCCCCATTATACCTCCAAGAAGATGCTAAAAAATGATTGCTTATGACAAAGTTGAATAGAAGATGCTCCAAAAAGTTGATCTTTGTCTCTTCCTATCCGAAATCACATTTTTCTTGCTTGCAAAGCATGCAAACAAAATGTAGGGTCCATTGGGATGCCAAAAATGGCCGACTTAAGGTTTTTCTATGGCCCACAAATCGGATATCTAATAAAATCTGATATCTTATTTGAAAAACATTTTAAAATGTATAGTAATAGTAATATTTTGGTGCCACAAGTTAGATATCTGATTTGTGGCAGACATAGACCCAAGAGTAATTAGGAGGTGGAGGGTGGACAAGAGATAGAGAGAGAGGGGGGGAAAGGCGGAGAGAGAGAGAGAAGGGGGGGGGAAGGAGAGAGAGAGAGAGAGAGAGAGGAGGGAAAGGGAGAGGAAGAGGGAAGAAGGGAGAGATAGAGAGAGAATTATGAGGGGGAGGATAGGGAAGAGGGAAGGGAGAGAGAGGGAGAGGGAGAGAGAGAGAGAGTGTGTGTGTGTGTTAGAAGGGGAAGAGAGAGAGAGAGAGAGAGAATTAGGAGGGGGAAGGGAGATGGGAATAGGATAAGGGGAGAGAGAGGAAGAGAGAATTAGGAGGGGGAAGGGAGAGGGGAAGAGGGGAAGAAGGAGAGAGAGAGAGAGGGGAGTGGGGGGGAGGAGAGAGGGAAGCGAAGAGGGGAAGAAGGGTCAAAGAGATGGAGGAGGGGGAACGTAGGGGAAGAAGAGGGGAAGAAGGGTCAGAGAGAGGGAGAGATAATTAGGAGGGGGAAGGGAGAGGGGAAGAGGGAGAGAGAGATGGAAAGAGATAATATTTAAATATTTTATATATTAGTAATATTAATTAGTTATATAATATTTTATATATATATATATAAATATTTATACATTAACTAAAATATTTAAATATTATACATAATAATATAATATATTATATTATATTATAAACCATATTGTATATTCTCAACTAGATATATTAAAATAAACTATAAACTATTTATTGCATTTTTTAAATTATATATTAAAAACTATATTACATTTATAAAATAAAAATTATATAAAATCATATATTAAAATTATATATAATTCAAATCGGATATCCAATTTGGACCGGATGTTTGATTTGGACCAGATATCCGATTTGAATCGAATATCCGATATGTCTGACACAAACCCTACTACCTAGGGATTAGGCTTGGGTTTGCTTCGGAGTTTGGCTAGGACATGTCAATCCTAAGAAGTCAACACAAAAAACATGTTTAACAACTTACCTTTCTTTTCTAGACTTCTCCCATGTGGCTGACGATTTTTTTTTACCCTAAATTGATGAAATGAAAAGGGTTTTTAAAGGATATTCACAGATTTCCAGCAATATAAATTAGGCTTTACTTTGAATTTGATAAATTCTTATTATTTATTTTCTATTTGAATTACGACTAAAGACCTAATTGATACGTTGATTGAAAAACATCTATAGCTTTCAAATGGTAGCACATTTTTTGAATCTAAAACATGCATCACATTCTATGCTTCGCATACTATAGGATTAAAAAAAATTGAATTTCATGAAGTTTTGACCAAGTTAAGGTGGTCAGACATATGAGTTTTTATATTTTTAAAAAGTTGAAATAAAAAATTCATAATTAATTATTTACTTGAAAAAAAATTACAAAAAAATATGCATCAAATCGGGACATGAGTCCTCTACTTATATCTAAAATCTTATTAAAAAATATTATCATTTTATTGTGGTTAGGGTGGTCAAACAGATGCCTACTTCTTATTTTTTCCCTGAAATTTAAGTACTACTGCATTGAAATTTCAAATTTTCACCAAATAGATTTTTATTTTTTAAATAAACTTAGTAGTGTTGGATGTTGTGGTTGTGTTGAAGATATGTGGTTTTTATTGATGTCAACACTATTAGCATTGGTGTTTTTGAAGGCTGTATATGTCGAGGATATTGAGAAAATTGTAATAAATATATTACAGGTAACCAGTGAAGTTGAGAAGGTCGGAGTGATGAAAAATTTTGTACATTGATGATCAAAAGGTGCACACTAAAGGGTTTTTTGTTGAGCTTATCTAGTATGTTTTCTGAAAGTCTCAATGGTACGCATCAAGATTTGAGGAAGTTATGAAGTTATGTGTTCGTATAGTTATTCAGTTAGTGTAGCAAGTGTTTCTGGAAGATGAGATTGCAATTCTGGTGAAGTGAGTTGTTGTGTATGTTCCTAAGGTATTCTCTATCATTTTGGTACTTCTGTGTTGATCGACGTGTTCGTGATTGAAGATTTTTCCTTGTGTTCTTAAGGTTTTCATGTTCTTGGTCAACATGATGGTGGTAGCATGTTGCAGATCCTTATGGATTAATATTTTATTTTTTGGTGTATTCGAGGATGTTGTTTTAGGTCCTCACTATTTTGTGACCAAATTAGGTTGGTGCACATTAAGATTTGTTCATGTATTGAGGCCGATAGTTGTAATTTATTCTTTATTTGTGGCCGACAGAGTTGTTGATGTAAATCCGTGTAGCGGATATATAAGAGCGATTATCTCTTCATTGTAAGTGTGTGTAGAGGTGTATGTCTATGTGTATATGTGTGAATAAATATCAAATCATCTGATTGCATAATAGAGTGTGAAGAAGGTTGAGAGAAGTATATTTGTGCCTAACCGAAACTGTAATCAGGCTTATGAAGAAGCTAATTTCTCAGTTCATGTTCATCAGATGGATTTAATATGATTGTCTTATGTAAGGAGGTGAGCCTTCCCTCTAAGAAGTGAGCTCTAGGTAGTGTGCTCGAATGCATGTGCATTCCCTATTCATTTATCACATTATACTTCTAACATGGTATAATATTGTGGACTAACATCCACCATGGTTTTTCCCCTAACAGGGTTTCCATGTATAAAAATCTTGGTGTTCATGTGTCTTCGATGTGTTATTGATTTATGATTTCACTGTTAATTATCAAATCTGAGATTAAAGGTTGTTTAAGGTTGAATAAGCTTAATTTCTGTAACAACTGATTCACCCCCCCTCTCAATTTTCTATCCTTGTTTTTCCAACAATTGGTATCAGAGCTAGTTCCTCTAAAGAATTCTAACAGCTTGAGGTGATCCGAGATGGAATCGTACAAGAAGGATAGTCCTAGATTCGATGGTACAAACTACTCTCTATGGAAAGTCAGAATGGAGTGTCATTTGAAGTGCATTGGTGAGCCTTTCTGGAAGATTACAAAGAATGCCTATACAATTCCTCAGAATGGTCCCACTACTACTGATGAGATCAAAGAAGTAGAAACTAATACCATAGCTATAGAAGCATTGCTAAGTGCTTTGACAGATTCAGAGATGACAAATGTAATAGATCTAAAGACTACACATGAGATCTGGATAAAGTTGGAAACATTGTATGAAGGAGATGCACTAGTGAAATTTGCTAAGCTGCAAAGTCTAAAAGGCAAGTGAGAGAACATGAAGATGAGTGAAGATGAAAACATATTTTCTTTCTCACAAAAGGTAAATGAATTAGTGATGGACATTAGATGTGCCAGTGGAACCTTGGAAGAAGATGAGATTGTGGCTAAGATACTTAGATTTGTGCCTACTTCTTACAAAACAAAAGCTCATGCTATTGAAGAGCTCGGGACAGTAACAAATGTAACAAGAGAAATTTTGATTGGAAAACTTGTTGCCTTTGAGTTGAGTGAATTTGGTGAATCCTTTCCCAAGACAAAGTCTTCATTCAAAGCTACTGTATCCAGAAAAATCCAACAAAGATATGATCTGAGATAGAGTTCAAGAAAAAAATTCAAGTATGAAGAAGAGATGAAACTGATTGAAGATGAAGAAAGAGAGCTAGAAGAACTAGAAGCATTGATTGTGAAAAGAGAAGCTAGAGGAAAAGGTAAGTACAAAGGAAAGTTTCCTATTAAATGTTTCTCTTGTAGTAAGATAGGTCATTTTGCATCAAGATGTCTTGAAAGAGTCTCTAAGTATAAACCTGATAAGATGAGATTTCAAAAGAAGTGTTACTATGCTGAAGAAGGAGTTACTAATGATGAATCTGATAAAGAAACTGGAAATCAAGATGAATCTAGGTATTCATTGCTATCAAGGAAAATGGTCTGGTGCCCACTGAATCAACTAGTAATCAAAATATTGAGAAAGCTCTTGCAGCCAAAATTGATGATAAGGATGAGTGGGTGATCAACAGTGGATGCTCACATCATATGATTGGTGATAAAATCAAATTTCTAAGCTTGGAAAAGTATGACAGTGGTGTTGTAAGATTTGGAGATAACAATGCTGGTGTGATTTGTGGCAGAGGCACTATTTCTCTTGGTGGAAAATGCAATATTGATGATGTTCTTTATGTTGAAGGATTGAAGCATAATCTGTTGAATGTTGGACAGATGGTTGACAAAGGTTACAATCTTCAGTTCAAAGATGGTAAGTGTAGGATATTGTGAAGCTCAGGAAATGTGATTGCTTCAAGTACGAAGACAAGAGATAATATTTTTCACTTGAATGTTGCTAGTGAAAGTTGTTTGATTTCTCAAGTTGATGTAAGTTGGTTATGGCATAGAAGGCCATGTCATGTGAATTTTGATAACATTGTCAAAATAAGCTCCACACAAGCAATCAGAGATCTACCTAAGTTAGTGAAGCCTACTATCACTATATGCAAGGAATGTCAGATGGGAAAGCAAACAATAATTTCATTTCAGAGAAAACAACATCATTCCAATGGAGTACTGGATTTGGTACATACTGATCTATGTGGTCCATCCAAAATCTGAAGTCTACAGCAAGAAAGGTACTTTATGTTGCTTATTGATGATTATTATAGAATGGTTTGGGTTACTTTCTTAAGAGAAAAACATGAGGCATTTGAGAAATTCAAGAACTTCAAAGCTTTGGTAGAAACTGAGACAGGTTTAAAGATCAAATGTTTAAGATTAGACAGAGGTGGTGAATTCACTTGCCAGGAGTTCGATTCATTCTATGAAGAGAATGGAATAAAAAGACAGTTTTTTTCTCCCTGGACCCCACAACAGAACGGAGTTGTTGAGAGAAAGAACAAAACAATTTTAGATGTTGTCAGAACTATGAAGTTGGAAGGTAATGTTCCTCATTTCTACTGGAGAGAATCTATAAGCACTGTTGTGTATACTATCAACCGGGTGAATGTGAATAATAATTTTGGTAAGACTCCTTTTGAGCTATGGTTTGGTTACAAACCTACTATTAAGTATTTCAAAATATTTGGAAGCAAATGTTATATTAAAAGAGATGAAGATATAGGAAATTTTGAGGCTAGAAGTGATGAAGGAATCTTTCTGGGATACTCTACTAAGAGCAAAGCCTACCGGTGTTACAATAAATGACTGAAGAAAATGGTTGAGAGTGCAAATGTCAGAGTTGATGAGGATATTGAAAGATCATCCAAGTACAACGTATATGACTCAAATGACCAAAAGGATAGTACTGATAATGGAAAGAATGTGCAGACACATAACCAAACTCAAAGTGTTTCAGTGAATCAAGAAAATCATGAAGAAAGAAAAAAACCAAAAACTCCAAGGTATGTAAAACGAAGTCATTCTGAAAGTCAGATCATAGGAGACAAGAACAAAGGTGTACATACTAGAAGAAGAATTGCAAAAGAATATTGTTTGATATCTAAGATTGAGCCTAGCAATGTCAATGAAGCATGTAAAGATGAATATTGGATGGAAGAAATGAAAGAAGAATTGATGCAGATAGAGAAAAATGATACATGGATTCTTGTTCCTAGACCTCAAGACAAAAATGTGATTGGAAACAAATGAGTCTTTCAGAATAAGCTGAATGAACAAGGTGAAGTGATCAAGAATAAAGAAAGACTGGTATGTAAAGGATATTCATAGATGGAAGGTATTGATTTCGAAGAAACTTTTTCCCCTGTTGCTAGAATTGAAGTTGTAAGGTTATTTCTTGCTTATGCTACATTCAAGAATTATAAAGTCTATAAAATGGATATGAAGTCGGCATTTTTGAATGGTGAACTAGAAGAAGAAGTTTATGTTGAGAAACCAGATGGATTTCAATTGACTGATGAAAAAGATATGGTGTGTTAGTTGAAGAAAGCACTATATGGACTCAAACAAGCCCCTAGAGCTTGGTATGCAAGACTGGATAAATACTTGTTGAAGCTTGGATTCAATAAAGGTACTGCTGACAATAATTTGTATTTCAAACTGGATCAGGATAAAGATTTGATCATTGAAGTCTTTGTTGATGACATTATTTTTGAAGGTGATGATGACTTGTGCATGAAATTTCTAATGAAATGAAAAGTGAATTTGAAATGTCAATGATAGGAGAACTAAAATTCTTTCTAGGATTGTAAATTACTTAGCTAGATGATGGAATATTTATTCCTCAGTCCAAGTATGTGAAAGAGTTACTGAAATTTTTTGGCATGGAAGATTCAAAGCTAGTTGGTACACCTATGGTAACCAGATGCAAACTATCTCAAAGTGATGATTATCCTAAGGCTAACCAAACAAGATATAGGTCAATGATTGGTGGATTGCTATATTTGGCTCAGACAAGACCATACATTATGAATGTTGTGTACATGGTTGCTAGATATCAAGCTGATCCAAAGGAATCACATGTGACTACAATAAAGAGAATATTTAGATACTTGAAATGAATAGTTGACTTTGAGTTATGGTATCCAAAGGATGATGATCTTACTTTGAATGCCTTTACAAATGCAGATTGGGCAGGAGATGTAAATGATAGGAAAATCACAAGTGGTGGTGCATTTTTCTTGGGAAAGAAACTGGTGTCTTCACTAAGTAAAAAGAAAAATTTCATTTCCTTATCTACTACTAAGGCAAAATATATTGCTACTGCAAACAACTATACCCAAGTGTTGTGGATGAAGAAGATGCTGAGAGATATTAGAATTGAGTATGATGAGACTATTGCTATGTTCTGTGACAATTCAAGTTCCATAAACATTTCTAAGAATCCGGTGCTACACTCAGACAAAACATATATCTATCAAGTATCCCTTTTGGAGAGACAAGGTGAGTGATAAAGAGGTCAGATTAGAATATGTGCCTACAAAGGAACAAATTGCAGATATATTTACTAAACCATTACCTAAAGATACTTTTGAGTATCTTAGAGGAAAGTTAGGGTTAATTTCCCCTTCTAATTTGAACTAAGATGCAAGTCTTTGCATCAATCTGTGGACTTATAGTCTTATCTTGTTTCAGATTGATGTTGTGGTGGTTGCTACTCAAGGGGAGTAGTCATATGATTCAGATGATATGTGGATCAGAGCATGTGTACCTTTTCCATTAATGAGTCTGGGCTCCGAGCCTGAGTCCAAGTCAAAAAATGGCTTGTCAAGTCTGAGGTGAGTCCTAGTCTTGTAACACTGGTGTGAACACATCGAGGAATAATGTATATGCCGATGAAGAGAGAACCCATCCTTGTTTCCAAACAAACCATGGTATAGATATGGTTGGTCAAGATAAAACATCACTCTCCTGGATAGTTCAAATCATAATCTTTCATGGCTACAAACACACCTTCATTATGTGTGTCCTTAATCCTACTGAAGAAATGGTGGAACATGTTGTAGATCAAATATTGCAACCCTAAGTCCACAAGAAGGTTACTTGTCCTGATTTTCGCAAATGTCTTTAAGATGTTCATCCTTCTTGAGTAATGTGAACTATTGATGTTATCTAGATCTTTGAAACTATCTGCAATCATGTGCAATACTATAGAAGCTAGAGCTATATCTAATACTACAAATGACTGCTCAATGGAATCCTGATAGCAATATCACAATTTGACACATTGTAGAAAATACTTCCTACTTATCAATTTATGAGCTAAAGGGGCTCTATAATGAATGTTTCATAGGGCACAACACTTGCTGAAGGTTTTGCAAATGGGGTTGCAAGCTAAGTGGGCTTAACCTTGGGGAAAAAACTTTGTGGTTAAGCGCTTGAGCTAAAGTATACTAGAATGGGTGACCTCCCGGGAAGGCCTAGTGCCTCACCTTTGTGAGCATCACTTAGATGCAATGAGTGCTAAGTGGGCCATTCAATATCATTTCAAATTTGTTGCTTTAAGCAACTTACAAATTTGCAACTTAAGACTCCTCCAACCTAAGGGATTGATCCGGTGGAACATAGCTCGGAGCGATTCCATGTGTTTTGCTGCAAAAGAGGACCATGCCTAGTGTAAACATACCTATTTGGATATGTTGGAATAGTGCGCTTGCTCACACAAGTTGCAAAATGAAAGTTGCACCACTTTGCAACTTTGCACTGCTTGCATTTGATGCTTTTTCCATCAAGTGAAAATCCGCCACTGGAAAACCACTCCAAGATAGCCAAAACCGAGAGAGATTTTTGTAGATAGGATCAACATGATCCTATAGGATTAGAAGAGAAGTTTCTAAGCATCACAGCATCTGAGTAATAGCATGTTGAAGTTTGCAGCCATTTTTCACTTTGGACCCTTAAAGGATCGATCCGGTGGAACATAGCTCAAAGCGATTCCACGTGTTTCGGTATGAAAGAGGACCATGCCTAGCGTAAACATACCTATTTGGATGTGTTGGAATAGTCTACTAGGCCACACGAGTTGCAGAGCGAAAGTTGCACCACTTTCCAACTTTGCACAGCTTGAATTTGACACCTTTTCCATCAAGTGAAAATCCACTGCCACGAGAAAACCACTCCAAGATAGCCAAAACCAAGAGAGGTTTTTCTAGAGGGGTCCAACTTCTTTCTATAGGATCATACAAGAAATTTCTAAGTGTCACAGTATCCAAGTAATAGCAGCTGAAGTTTGCATCTATTTTGCAATTTGGACCCTTAAGGGATCGATCCGGTGGAACATTGCTCAGAGCGATTCCACGTGTTTCGGTATGAAAGAGGACCATGCCTAGCATAAAAATACCTATTCAGATATTTTGGAATAGTCTACTAGGTCACATGAGTTGCAGAGCAAAATTTGCACCACTTTCCAACTTTGCACAGCTTGAATTTGACACCTTTTCCATCAAGTGAAAATCCGCTGCCACGAGAAAACCACTCCAAGATAGCCAAAACCAAGAGAGGTTTTTCTAGAGGGGTCCAACTTCTTTCTGTAGGATCAGACAAGAATTTTCTAAGTGTCACAGTATCCAAGTAATAGCATGCTGAAGTTTGCATCTATTTTGCAATTTGGACCCTTAAGGGATCGATCCGGTGGAACATTGCTCAGAGCGATTCCATGTGTTTCGGTGCAAAAGAGGGCCATGAATAGCATAAAAATACCTATTCAAACATGTTGGAACAATTCGCTTGGTCACACGAGTTGCACAGCGAAAGTTGCACCACTTTGCAACTTTGCACAGCTTGAATTTGACACCTTTTCCATCATGTGAAAATCCGCCGCTATGAGAAAACCACTCCAAGATAGCCAAAACCGAGAGAGGTTTTTCTAGAGGGGTCTAACACCTTTCTATAGGATTAGATGAGAAGTTTCTAGGTGTCACAGTATCCGAGTAATAACATGCTAAAGTTTGCAGCCATTTTGCACTTTGGAGCCTTCAGGGATCGTTCCGGTTGAATGTAGCTCGGACCGATTCCACGTGTTTCAATGAAAAAAAATACCATGCCTAGCGTAAAAATACCTATTCAGATGCGTTGGATCAGTTAGTTTGGTCACACAAGTTGCAGAGCGAAAGTTGCAACACTTTGCAACTTTGCACTGCTTGAATTTGACACTTTTTTCATCAAGTGAAAATCTGCCGCCACAAGAAAACCACTCCAATATAGCCAAAACCGAGAGAGGTTTTTCTAGAGGGGCCCAACTCCTTTTTGTAGGATTAGACAAGAAGTTTCTAAGTGTCACGGTATCCAAGTACTAGCATGCTAAAGTTTGCAGCCATTTTGCACTTTGGACCCTTAAGGGATTGATCTGGTGGAACATAGCTCGAAGCGATTCTACCTGTTTTAGTGTGAAAAAAAAACCGTGCCTAGTGTAAACATACCTATTTGGATGTGTTGGAACAGTCCGCTTGGTCACATGAGTTGCAGAGCGAAAGTTGCACCACTTTGCAACTTTGCACTACTTGAATTTGACACTTTTTCCAACAAGTGAAAATCCGCCGCCACGAGAAAACCACTCCAAGATAGCCAAAACCGAGAGAGGTTTTTGTAGAGGGGCCTAGAACCTTTCTGTATGATCAGACGAGAAGTTTCTAAGTGTCACGGTATCTAAGTAATAGCATACTGAAGTTTGCAGCCATTTTGCACTTTGGACCCTTTAGGGATCGTTTCGGTTGAATGTAGCTCGGAGTGATTCCACGTGCTTCAGTGTGGAAAAGACCATGCCTAGCATAAACATACCTATTCAGATGCATTGCAGCAGTTAGTTTGGTCACACGAGTTGCAGAGCGAAAGTTGCACCACTTTGCAACTTTGCACTACTTGAATTTGACACTTTCCATCAAGTGAAAATCCGCCGCCATGAGAAAACCAATTCAGGATAGCCAAAACCGAGAGAGGTTTTTCTAGAGGGGCCCAACAACTTTCTGTAGGATTAGATGATAAGTTTCTAAGGGTCACGGTATCCGAGTACTAGCATTTTGCACTTTGGAGCCTTAATGGATTGATCCGATTGAACATAGCTCGGAGTGATTCTATGTGTTTCGGTGCGAAAAAATACCATTCCTAGCATAAACATACCTATTCAGACACGTTGGAGTAGTTAGTTTGGTCACATGAGTTTCAAAGTGAAATTTGCACCACTTTGCAACTTTGCACTACTTGAATTTGACACTTTTTCCACCAAGTGAAAATCCACCGCCACGAGAAAACCACTCCAAGATAGCCAAAACCAAGAGAGGTTTTTCTAGAGGGGCCCAATTCCTTTCTGTAGGATTAGATGAGAAGTTTCTAACTATCAGGGTATCCGAGTACTAGCATGTTGAAGTTTGCAGCCATTTTGCACTTTGGACCCTTAAGGGATCGATCCGATGGAACATAGCTCAGAGCGATTCTATGTATTTCGGTGCGAAAAAGGACCATGCCTAGCGTAAACATACCTATTCTGACCTTTTGGAATAGTTCGCTTGGTCACACGAGTTGCATAAAAATGTGTACAAATTGTTTACATGACCTTTATATGACCTTTTTCACATTGTTTACATTTTAAAATTCAAATTTTGCAAATTTTCCTACTCAAGTCATTTACAAAACAAGGTGCTACTACACCAAACATGAACTCCACCCTTACAATATTTGAGTATATCTCATTATGTAATTAAATCTTATTACAATGCCTCTAGCACTTTGTTCTCTCAGATCTTTTACAATGTCACTCATACATTCAAGATTCTCTTTAAATGTCTACATCATAGGTGCTCATTATGAGGTTAACTTCAAATGAGTAACTTGAGATTCCCTCGCTAAGCTTCACATGCTCTCTTATAATGGCTTGAAATCAAAATTGAGATTTGTCCAAATCATAAAAATAATTATGTTGCATTGCTTTTTTGGCTGAGATTCTCTTTGATGGCTCTTAAATCAGCATTTTCTGCAACGAAAGATCAATCAACCCTTAGTAGTTTACTTACAAATACGCAAAGTAAAAGAGAAAAAGAAAGAGCATAAAAAATGGAAATGAAATAAAAATAGATGGAAGGCACTTACAGATGTTGCATGCAGGCATCAAAATAAGGATGTTGCATTGCTTTTCTGGTTGACATTCTCTTGGATAGCTCATATATTTGCATTTTTTGCAAGGGGACACCAATCATTGTAAAAGAAGATGATAGAATTGGCATCAAACAAATTAATGTGCATACAAGTATAAATTAATAAGAACCAATGTGCATATACTTACAAATTAATCCAATGAACCATCTGGTTCTGCTCTACTCTTTATTGTGTCAAGTATTGCCTCATGGTCAGACTCACGGACCTTCCATAATGTCTTGTTCAAAGATCTACCTCCATATTTGGTCAAATGAACATTGGATGCCATGAAAAGGTTCAAGTAATGAAGAATATTACGATGCATGTCAAAGTCCTAAAATAGCCAATGTTTAACACTTGAATGTGGGTACCTTCTAAGCCATGTTCCAGTAACCACAACTGAGCCTGTAGGGTATTCGATGTTTTCTCCATCTATAATCGGGGCCTCCAATTTATTTTTGGTCTCAACACAATGACACAAGTAATAGTTTGTTCCCTCTTCATTGTCTTCATCTACAATAACTACATAAACATGCCTTGCATTGATATGTGCAAAATATCTCTTGAAATTTGTCAACATTACGAATACAGTACAAAGTAAGATCTAACGATATGGAATTTCAATAACTAAGAAAGTAGATATATCACCTCATTGGACTAGATCTGATATGTGGTCAAAGTCGACCAATGATTCTATCTGTTTTAGTTCCAATGTCGTCGGAGGGTGATATGTGTGAAGTGGGCTAAGATAACTTGTGAACCATTTTTCAACCCACTCCCTTGACTCACAATCATTCCAGTCTTGCATTGTCCATGAAGAACAAAAGCACGCCATCTTTCGTGTATCGATACTCCATGAATCTGTATTTGAGCTAAGGAAAGAGTGTACCTCACTCGATCCTATTAGTGTACAACAGTCTTCATATGGTACAATGTTAGTATCATCCATCAACCAAAAAAATCTATGAACTGAAGACGTACCTTTATTACCTGGACCCATCAAAGCATTACACCACTCGATGATTGATTTTGCATCTGTCAACTTTGCACTGTCTTTATACTTTAACTCTTCTCGTGCTAATTCTCTTTTCACGCATGCTCCTACACCATCATGCTCCCCCTTTCCATGTCCAGCCTCACAAAAGTTCCACATATATTGAACACCTGTAATGACATGCATCCTACACAACCAGTAGAACATGCGTGAGTTCTTGAACTATGCTGCATAGTTATCAGACCATATTATATGTTGATCATATTCTATGCCTCTCTAAGCCAAACCACTGTAGAACATCTGGAAGCAACCTTGCACGAACTCTGGAGAATGTGTGCGATCATCACTAATGTAAAAGTGGTACTCCCTCAATACCTTCCTTTACTCATCTATACTATCAGATGCATGAATGAATGCTATGTGCACAAATATCGAAACTTGTGTGGAGTTGTAATACTGTGACTGCACCTCATGTTGTGGCTGTAGAGTGTAGTTCTCTGCAAAGTCAACCACAGATACTATGCTTCCAACTAGAAAGGTGTCCTTGCATAGCTTGAATTTCGTGTCCAACCATCGAGCTCTATGGGTATGCATTGCATACTTAGATAGTATACTATCACGAAATGTGGTCATAAATTTGTACACTGGAATCTTCTCAATAACCAAATTACACCTTTTTGCTTGAGACCCATCTTTTGTATCATATGCCACTATTTTATACTTCCCAAACTCTACTAGTTTTTGTCCCACCTCATCTGTGCTTTCCATATGTTGACATACTAGCATACGCTGGAAGCCACTGCAATGCTCGCATGAACCATCCAAGCATGTTGTCCTATAGAATATCTAGCCATCCTCTATTTCACATAAATTTTTTGATAAGAACTCTCTTGAAGATTTTGGTGGGGCTTCTATGCCACAATCCTACAAAACATCCTTAGTATGCAAATCTAAACATATAGAATGATAAACATCGTAATGGTTAGAAAATTCAATATGTAGTCTACAACAACAAGTAGTGCGTGTGTGATTTATCTTGACATAAAAAGGTTTAAGCAGTTCAAAAAATATTTGAGAAATACTAATTTGAGGATAATCATTTTCAAATTTTGAAAAAATTGGGTTTGAGTCATATCCAAAAAATGCTTTGGATGTGGCTCACGATTCCGACTACCGATTCTCCTTCTTACCACATCCCTTTGATTCAGAGATGGCCTTGTGTTATTCTTCCAATACTCTTCAATTAGTGTTCTCAAGGCTTCGACAACTTCTTTATCTTTTCGTGACAGTCTCCTCTGAGAATGCCCATAATTCATTTGTATCATTGCCGCCTTTGAATGGCTCTTGATAAAGTTTTTCTACTAATTCCTATTTTTTCACTAGTCTTTTTAATTAGGTGAGCTCTCTTTGTTTGACAACTTACCAAAGTCGATGTAATGACACGTCAGGTGACATTACTATCCTTTGAGCATGAGGTCTTACCCACACTCTCATAAGCATCCATTAGATTCTTCACAATAGTGTCTTCACTCGATGCATTCGATGTTCTCAACCCAAGAGTCTTCATGATGTTCCTATACTTTACACCCTACATCATTTCAACAAATAGTTGACATCTTGCAGTCTCATTTAGCCTTTCAAAGAATCATTCCCAAATCTTATCAGCATATCTTCTACAAGTGCATGTTGAAATCTTACCTTCCATGTGCTGCAAAATCTCATCATCAATATTAATCAAATACTTTGGCTTTCTACACAAAATTATTGGTGGTGTCCTCTTAGGTACATACATCTCATCATTAGGAATTTCATCAATATTTAATTGAGGTGGGCTAGATTGCATACCTTCGATCGAGGGTGGAGAAGAAGACATACCTTGAGGTTCACATGGGAATGATGGCATACCTTCTTCGTCAATTTTGAGTGATGATGTACTCTCAACTTGAGATGTGTTGGATGGTGTCCAACAATATTCACTTGCGGTAAATGGTGTCCCTCCATATTCACTTGCAGTAGATGGTGTCCATCCATATTCACTTGAGCTAGATGGTGTCCCTCCATATTCGCTTGTGCTTAATGGTGTCCCTTCATATTTACTTGTCGTAGAGGGTGTGTCTCCAACTACGGTATCTGAATCTGTCTTATGACAATGCTTTCGCATTCGTGCTTGTTGTGCTGCCAATTCCCATTCTCTTTTTGACAGTTGAGGTTCCTCTACAATCGGATTGTTTTCATTAATCGTTTCCAATTTCTTCTTTTCACGATATGCTGCCACCTGAAATCTCTCCTTTTCTTTCAAGGTTTCGTTCTCTTCATCTGTTAGTTTCCTTTTTGTCTTTTTCTTCGGCATGGCGGATAATTTTATCTATACCATGGTAATGAGACGAATATTAGTTCCTAGAAAAGTGTTGAAGGAGTGGTCTATGTAATGAACTTTTGACCTTGTGCAAGGTATTTTGAAGATGTTTGATGCTTTGGAATGGGAGAGGCTTGGAGTTGTCTTAAAGGATGAATTTTGGTGAATGGTTATGAATTTCTATAATTGGCAAGTGTAAAATGGTAATTGGAAAGTGTATATAATTGTGTATATAATTTGGTAATTTAAAATGTGCATTGACAACCTAAGGTTATAATGACAAACAAAAATGAAAGCAAGCCATAATAGAATGAAAGAAAATTTATAAAGACTTCACATACCTTAAAAACCAGACTTTCAAATGGAGGAGTTCAACCCAATTATGTAGCCTTAGCTTCTTTTTTCTTTAAACTCCACAACAATTTGACTTGTTCAAAAGCTTGTTCCCTTCCACACTTCAATTGTATATCAGTTTTCAATGGAATTCAAACTTCAATTGATATTATATGTCTTTCAACATGGAAACTCTGTTATTTCATGCAAAGGTGGTAAAATATCATGGAAAAGGTGATGAAATGTGAAAAAGATGCTTCCACACTTCACAACATCATCAAAAAGCTATTTTTTGTCGGAGCACGCACAGAACTAGGGGAATATGCATACTATGGGCCTTCAAATCATGGGTATATAGAATTTTTTACCGTTTTAGTGGAGTAAAAAATGTGCTCATGTTATAACGTGCACATGTTATAACATGAGCGTGTTATGTGAAATTTGGTTTCTTAGTGTATTTTTGAGAGTATAGGAGTTTCTGAGAGAGTGGGAGGGAGAGAGGGGGAGAGTGGGAGATAGAGAGGGAGGGAGAAGGGGAGAGTGGGAGAAAGAGAGAGTGGGAGGGAGAGAGGGAGAGAGTGGGAGATAGAGTGGGAGGGAGACAGGGGGAGAGTGGGAGAC
>CM021106.1:547618070-547677620 GCA_007115665.2 Sequoiadendron giganteum
ATAGGTCCTCCATCCTAATCCCTCAACCCTATACCCTCAACCCCTATCACTTTCTCTCTATCTATACATCTCACCTCTCCCTCCTTCCCTTCCTCCCACCCTCTCTAATTGTCTCTATCTATTGTCTCCCTCTTTCTGTGTACCTCTCGTTCAATCAATCCCTACCACCCTCTCTCACTCCCTCTATCCATCTCTCTTTATGTCCCTCCCACTCCATCCCACTCTCTCCCACTACCTCTCTCTCCCTCTCTCTCATGTCTCTTCCTCCCACCCCCTCTCTCTCTAAGGTCTCTCCCCCTGGCAACCTACCTAGGTAACTCTCTCTTTGTCTCTCTCCCCTCTCTCTATATATCATCCAACCCTACCTAGATAAGTCCCTCTCACTCCACCCCCCTCTTTCTCTACCTCTATCAGGTCACTCCCTCTCAAACCCTCTCCCTCTCTCAGGTCTCTCAATCTCACTCCCTCTCTCTCCCACTCCCTCTATCTCACACTCCCTCTCACTACCTATCTCTCAAGTCTCTCCCTCTCACCCCCTCACACTCTCAAGTCTCTCCCTTCCGCACCCTACCTACATAACCCTCTCTTTCTCTTTGTCTCTCTCTCTCCCTCTCCCTCAATTCTCTCTCTCCCACCCTGCTCTCTCTCTCTCCCTCTCCCTCAATTCTCTCTCTCTAACCCCCCCTCTCTCTCTCTCCCTCCCTCTATCCCTCCCACCCTACCTAGCTAAGTCCCCCTCAATCCGACCCCTTCTCTCCCACTCCCTCTCTCTTAAACTCACTTCGACCCCCTCTCCATCTCTCTATACTCTCTCTAAATTCTCCCTTTGTCTAAAGACATACATAAATGCATACATACATGCATAATACATATGTACATATAATATTACATCCCTACAAGCATACATACATACATATACATAAAAATATATCAGCATACATTAATATATTAGCATTTAACATAAAGTAAGACATAACGCGAGCGCGTTATAATGTGCTCGTGTTATGTGCTAGTAGACATGTTTCCCACAAAAGCAAAAACCATGTCAAAAGTGAGATATAACGCGAGCGTGTTATAACGCGCTCGCGTTATATCTTACTTTGGGAATTACCAAACTTTAAGCTTGGTATTTGCCTTGGAATTCCAACCCAAAGGCTTGGAGGGCATTCCCAACGACTAGAGACGTGTTTTTAAAAAATCCACCATATTTCTCATAATTGAGTTCGTGCTCACCGTTAGGATTGCACGTGGTTCAATATCGAAAAAATTGAGCACATGGGTAATGTTGGGTTATTTCTTAGCTATCCAACGATGTAATTTTTTTTACTTTCTAAAAATCTTGTCTTTCATCCATAATTTATTTTATCTCTATGTCTTTTTTTTGCCAAAAAGCAGTGTTTGGTATTTTTTTCATTATAAATTAACCGTTCATCAATTTTTCAAATAAATTATATTTTTAGAAACTAGATTCCATTCTACAAAATTAAAAAATTAAAAAAAAAAACAAATCAATTAGTTTCCAAAATTTGTAGGGGTAGCACAGCCAAAATTCTATTTTCAGGATATGTCCACTTCACAAATTAGTAAAAAATCAAATATTCATTAAAAAATTATCAAAAAAATCGTGCATCAACTACATACTATTAGCTAACTTCTGACCATTACAATTTTAAAAATACTAAAAAAAAGTTCACCGTATGAGGGTCGTACAAGAGTTGTTATGTTATGTTTTTTTGACAAAAACAACACCAATTTGTGTACGTCCCTCATTTGAACCCCTTAATCTCAATCATTTTCAAAATAAATTAGTAGTTTAGAAAGTAGACTCAGAGTACTTGAATCCTTCTTTTTGTTCCATCTCAAAATTTTGAGTCTAAGTATCCTCAATTTCACATCCAAGGTTAGTATTTCCTGATTTTAGAAAAAAGTTGTCCACTTAAGTCCCCTTTTTGGGAACCATCTTGGTGCACTTACCCTGTGGTCGTAATGAACAAGGCATACATGCCCTTGTAGAATTTGTCCCACATAAGCATAACTTGGGGCTTGGTTGCTCAAATGAACAATCTAAGAAGAAACCATAGTTGAATGTTGGTGTGATGTTCGCTCAACCTCGTTCTCATGGATTGGTCTATCCTCCCTTGTCTTCCATCTTTGTATCTTCTTCTTATGAGAAGTCAAGCTTTTCTCCACAACAAAAAGGCTTGCTTCCTGCTCCTGATCCTTTATCTAAGCAAGAGCGTATTTTGTTGTGGCTTCTAAAAGCTTTCTTAATTACTCTTCCTCCTCCTACATGCAAGAAGTTTCATAAGCATGACCATGGAAAACATTCTTTCTGTGCATACCATCGAGTGCCTGGCCATTCCACTAGAAAATGTAAAGCCTTGAAGGATAAAATACAACAACTCATGATTCAGGTGCCTGTTGATGCACCTATCTTTTCTTTGCATGGCAACCAGTATCGAGGTTTACCTCTACCTTGTTTTAAATATCTTGCATGGTTCTCCTCCCCTCTATGTTGGGGGCAGAGATAACTTATTTTGGAGATGTGTGTCCTTCTTAAGGACCCCCTCTCTCTCTATGTCTTTTTAATGTAGTGTCCCTTGAGTGGACCTTCTTCCTTTTGAAGGGTTCCCGAGGGATCCCTTTGAAAGTATTATGACTTAGCGACGGTCTATGTGACTGTCCGTTCACTGGCATGTGCGGCCACTTCCTGACATGTTTTATCTACGGATAAACATGTCTCCATCTCTAACTCTGCGGAGTCCCCTTTGCTCGGTCTCTTTCATGTGAGAGTTCTTAGAGGATACCTTCCTTGCAAGTCTACGGGTCTGTAAGGTGCTTTCTTGGTTTCCTTCATGTGAGAGTTCTTGGAGGATACCTTCCTTGCAGGTCTGTAGGTCTATAAGACAGTTTCTTGGTTTCCTTCATGTGAGAGTTCTTGGAGGACACCTTCCTTGCAAGTTTGTGGGTCTATAAGGCACTTTCTTGGTTTCTTTCATGTGAGAGTTCTTGGAGGATACCTTCCTTGTAGGTCTATGGGTTCATAAGGCACTTTCTTGGTTTCCTTCATGTGAGAATTCTTGGAGGATACCTTCCTTGTAGGTCTGTGGGTCTATAAGGCACTTTCTTTTTTCCAATTTCATAGTTTTGCAGAGTTATGAAGTCCTTTTCTTGTCCTACACTCTCGAGTTCGCCAAATCACAATCTGCTTCCTTGACGGTTCAAGTATACACCTCTTACCTTACTACTTCTTACTACTTTACTTTATCAAAACACTCATCAGTACTCATGCTCACTAAAGTGGGGGGAAAATGTATAGGAGCGAAATTGTACCCCTAACGTAAATTCCCCTTTTACCCTCTCCACTTTAGAAAACCAAAGGTGAAGGCTTAATTCCACATAAGCTCGATGTCCACATCACACTTGGTTCCTATTTTGTGCATCGGTAGAGGAGTTGTTGTTAGAGACACCCACACGGTGCGAGGACGTCCACGCGGTGCGCAAACATCCCTAACAGATTCTTACATCTAGAGCCTGTAGAGGCATTACATTCCCCATTGGGAGTTGACTTGTAATGCCCTCTTTGGCCGACTAACCTGAATATGGTCATTTTCTTCCTCTTCCCTTCATATTCACTCATTCTCATTCCATTTCATGATGAGATCTCTTCACAACCTTCATAGACTCTGAGCAATCTCCTTAGCATTTTGCAATCTCTTCACAAGCTCCAAGTAGCTTCCTCACCATCTCTTCACAACACTTTACACTTCACAGTTGCAACATCAACACTCCATCACTTCAGTAGAGCAAGTGTGGATCAAGACACCATTGCAGCAAAGGCTTGAGTTCCTCTCATTTTCTCCCCCACTAGCCTTGAGTTCTTTGGGTGGAGGTGGTAAGCTTTCACTCCTCTCCTCTATTAATTGGTTGAGTAGCATTACACTATTTTGTAGTGTTTTTATGTTTACTTCATTTCGTACATTTCTCTCTATCTATCTTTGTTGTCCATGGAGGGGGGAACACCAAAATAGGGGTTTGATTGAGGCAAACCCCTATACAACCCCAACATCTCTCTCTCTCTCTCTCTCTCTCTCTCTCTCTCTCTCTCTCTCTCTCTCTCTCTCTCTCTCTTGTGTGCAGGTATTGAAGACATTCATATGTTGGAGGCTTCATCATTCACATGATTGTAAGCATTTCCTTTCCCTTCTTCTCCTTGTCTTTATTGTTTCCATTCCAGTTCTACTACATTTTGTCACTTTACTGCATTCTAGAAGTTCTCAACAATTAGAGAAGAAGCATTCACTTTGCCACTTTCTATGACACACTTGCTTTCTGGTCTGTACGAGACTCCAGTGTGTCGTGTTGTTATCTGAGTTCTGTGTTGCCGACCTTTGGCCAAGAGCTTGTCAATTTGTCTAGAGAGTCTTTGTGACCTACTCTTTCTGATTCTAGAACTCTCATCGTTGTCCTTTGAGGTAGTTTAGGGTAGTTCACCCCGTGAGGATCTCTAATTGAAGAGAACTCGTGAGTATTGAATCCCCCTTCTTTACAATAATGTAAATCATGCGGCTTAGAGAATAAATACATTCAACTTGTCTATAGCACTCTCAAAAAAATTGGACCTAAATATGTAACTTTTGCTTCTAGCTTTTGCACTCATAGGTTGACAATGGGATCTGCATTCACTACACCTTATGCTTCTTTTTTCTAAAATGTTAATGCAAGAACAAGGCAAGCTTCTTTCTATGGGTCTTCTTAAGCCTTCACATTCACAAGTTTTGACGGTTGTTCAACCGAAGGGTTAGAAATAATTAGGGAAACCTGAAAAAAGTAAAAGAGATTCAAGAAGAAGTCACATAAATATCAGGCATAATCATATTTTACAAAAAAAGTTTACTCCAACTCCTCTTCAAAGGGGTATTATCAAAAGAAGGAAGGGCCAACTTGTAGCTACTGCAAGAAACTCGGTCATGAGGAACATTCTTTTTTCATAAGAAGCAGATGGATGAGTTAAAACATCTTCTTAAAAAGAACAACATTAATCTACCTTCTTTTGTTGCTCAACAATCTTTTTCTCCTTCAAAAGCAGGTAAAGGAAAATAAAATACACTTATTACTATTTATGATTCTTCACAATAGTGGATTCTTGACGCGAGTGCATCACATCACATGGGTTCTATTAAAGAACAATTTTCTTTGTTGGAGCCTTGTTTTGTGCCCCACATTGTCATTGGGGATGATTCTCTAGTGGATGTAATTGGGAATGGTTCAATTGATTTTGGTAATGGTACATTTGAGGATGTCCTTCATGTGTCTGATCTATCAACTAACCTTCTCTTCGTCTACCAAATCACTTAGAATGGTAAAAAAGTTGAATTCACTCTAGATTTTGTCAATATCAAGAATCTTGAAGATAATGCACTCCTTGCAGTCGGTAAGGCCAGTCATGAGTCTCACTTGTATACTTTCTCTCATTTTGAACCTAATTCACATTCCACTACATTGCTCACCCATTCATTTTTTGTGAGAAAACTATGGCATGAGTGGTTTGCCCATCTCAACTATCGCTATCTTCAACAACTCAACAAATAGAATATGGTCATGGGTCTTCCTCAAATCAAATTTTTTGATGGTGTATATTTGGGTTGTGCCTTTGGAAAACATCCTTAGGACAAGTTCGACAAAGGGAAGGCTTGGAGGGCTTCAGAAGTCCTTGAATTGGTTCACAGTGACTTGGTGGATTATTTCCATCATTATCTTTCAGTAAGGCTTGTTATTTTCTCACCCTCATTGATGACTATTCTAGGTATGCATGGGTCTACTTTCTTCAACATAAAGGAGAAGTCTTTGATAGATTTCAAGAGTTTAAGGCTCATGCTAAAAATAAATCTGGAAAGTGTGTCAAAATTCTCTGCACAAATAATGGTAGAGAATATGTGAACCATCGATTTGAGCAATTTTATACTCTTGAAGGGATTCATCTTCAACATATTGTTTCCTACACACCACAACAAAATGGTGCAGCTAAGAGGAAAAATAGGTCTTTGAAATAAATGACTGGTTGCATGTTCCACACAAGCTCCCTTGCACTTGCATATTGGACAAAATCTATCAACTATGTTGCTCACATCTAGAACAGAGTCCCACATAAGGCATTAAAGGGCATCACTCCCTTCAAATCTTGGTGTGGCAGGAAACCTATTATGGATCACTTTAGAGTTTTTGGCTCCCTGACATGGGCACATATTCCTTTAGAGAAGCACAAGGACTTGGAACCTAAATTCAACCTTGTATCTTTGTTGGTTGCCCTGATGGTGTTAAAAGATGTTGTCTAATGGATCTTAAAACACATGAGCTCTTCATTAAGCATAGTGTTCATTTTTTAGAAAGATCTCCTAGCTCATCCTCTACTCTTCCTTCCTCAATCGTGGATTTAGAAGATTCTGACATCGAGGATTTTCCTCAAGCTTCCTCTAGTCATCAATTTGATCATGATATTTCATCTTCCTCTTCATAGATTTTAGAATCTCCTCCTTCATCCCCTACCATGCCTCATTGGGCTTGCCAAAAACTTGAGTCTATAGGCACTCTTGTTGGGGATCCTTCAAATACTAGGAGGAATCAGTCACAACATCACGATATTCCACATTCCTATATTGCCACATCTTCAGATCCACAATCATTTTGTGAAGCATTTGGTGTTACTGCATGGGATTCTGCAAAGGATGAAGACTACAACTCTTTCATGCGGAACAAAAAATGGGATCTTGTCCCACTTCCTAAGGGAAGAAAACTAGTTCAATGTAAGTGGATCTATCAAATCAAATTTGCAATGGATGGACTAGTTGACAAATATAAAGCACAACTTGTGGCCAAAGGTTTCTCTCAAGTACTAGGTATTGACTATATTGAGACCTTTATCCCCGTTGCCAAAATGAACTCCGTTTTCTTGATACTTTGTGTTTTTGCACCTCATGGTTGGGTTGTACATCAAATGGATGTGAAGAGTGCATTTCTTCAAAAATATCTACATGAATAAAATTATATGGAACAACCAAAAGGATTCATTCAAGATTCTTCACTAGTTTGCAAACTAAGGAAGTCTATTTATGGCCTCAAATAGGCTCCACAAGCTTGGTATGCCAAAATGGACTCATTTCTTCTCTCCATTAGGTTCTCCAAATTCCACTCAGATCTAAATGTCTACATCTTGCGGCAAAAGGATGCTCTTCTCTTCTTCACTCTCTATGTTGATGACTTGATTGTCACTAGGAGCACTTCATCCATCATTGCAACTATCAAGACTTCTTTGCATGATATATTTTCCATGATTGACTTGGGTCTATTGCACTAATTTCTCATAATTGAGATCATTCAGACCTCTTCCAGGATCTCTCTTGTGCAACCCAAGTATGCGCTTGATCTATTGTCATGTTTTTAGATGGCTGATTATAAGCCTACATCGACACCTTTTTTGTCTGAGGTTAAACTTGAGGCAAGATGTTCCACACCACTAGTTGATGCTACCTTATATCATCTACTTGTTGGTAGCCTCATAAACTTAACTCATACTCACTCTGACATTTCCTTTGCAGTTGGCATTGTTTCACGCTTCATGATGGAACCCCATGAGCTTCATTAAAAATTTGTCAAATGCATCTTGCGCTATATACAAGACATTCATAGGTACAAGATTCACTATGCAGTAGGCATAAGTTTAAACTTACTTGGATACATAGATTTCGATTGGATTGGTGATATTGATGATTACAAGTCCACCTTTGGCTACAATTTTCACTATGGTTCTTGTCCCATTTGTTGGCAAAGTAAGAAGCAGCATTCCATTGCTCTTTCTTCAACTGAGGTTGAGTATCAAGGGGTTGTCAATGCCATGACTGAGGCTATTTGGCTTCAGAATATCCTTATTGAATTTGGTATCACCTTTCAAAATCCATCAGTCATCTATTGTGACAACCAGAGTGCCATCCAAATCTCAAAGAACTCGATCCATCATCAATGAACCAAGCATGTATTGAGATCCACATGCATTTTCTTTGGGAGTTGATTCAGGAGAAGATCATTGATTTGTGCTACTGTCCTATAGTAGATCAGGTTGTAGATATTTTCACCAAACCCTTCATCGAGAGAAAGTATGTTCATCTTCGTTCTCTCTTAGGGGTGTGGGAAAACTCTTCTAGGGGGTCACTTAGACCATCTTCATTCAACCTCTCATGGGAGGGAGATTTTTCCCATTGGGTTTTCTCCTTTTTATAATTGAGAAGTTATTATGTATCTGGGTACCTCATCAGGCCTAGTAGCCAGGACCCATATTTGCATCTTTACATTGTAGACTTCTCCCTAAGTTGCACTTAAGAGGGGGTGTTAGTGTGAAAGGGGTACTTTATCTAACTAGTTCATTTCCTAGCTAGTTCTCCACTTATAGCTTCTTCACACTAGCTTAATTTTACATAGGGATAACGTTGTTGAGCTTTAATGACCCTAATTTTTCACACCTCGTAGGATGACAACACTTGTCATAATCTGGTCACATCCTATCTCTCCCCTTGGCCTATATAACCAAGGCATTTCCTTTGTAATCTCAATTCTCAAGCTCATAACAACTTTGCATTCTCTTGAGTGGAATACAGTTTACTCTTTCTCATCTCTTATTTTTTATTTACTTTTTTCCATTCATTTGCATCTTGGGTAGGCTATTTAGAAAAATCTTATAGTATAGTTCTATGAGGCATAGTCATTTTGAAACATGTCTTGGGTTCCAACTAGTAGCACCCTTGCACATATTCGATTATATGTCATCCACATACAATCATGTTCAAAAGAGTGAGATGTGGATAAAGTGTGGGTTCAACTTATGTTCTTATGCAAACAACAAAAATACAAAGCATGAAATAATGCACATGATTCACCTAATGAATTTGAACCATGAGTGACAAATTTTGGTGTTATTTCCAAAAGAATGATGTCATGGTCCACACATGAAGATAAACATTTTTTCTATATCCATACACCATCTCGCACAATTGGTCAGAATATATTCATTCTCAATCTACCTAAAATATCTAGGTTCACATCTAATATTCAATATGAAAGTCCTAAAACCATACTTTTCTCCTCTACTCGAGCCAACATCATCCCAATATTCATTAGACTTGGAGCCTAAGAACTTATACATGATTTATTTAGATTAAATTATCTATAAACAAACACTACTCATAATCATTAAAGCACACACCATTTATTTGGAATAGTCAAGACATAATAATATGCAATTCAAACAAATTGATACAAGTTTTAGTAGTTTCATGTTTAATTTTTACAAATTAAAATCATTACTTTTATTAAAACTATAAATAATCTAAACACAACTACTTAAATATCATATAAAAGGGCAATGCACAATATATTCATATTACCATTTACTTAGGTAACATTTAGGTAACATTAAACTAACATGTGCATAAACTTAGAATATTTAGACTAAGATCGAGGAAAAAAAGTGGATCAAGATAATCTACTTTAAAACATGTTTAGTTAAATTCTAAAATGAATATACTCCTTATCTACTCTCTAAC
Source organism: Sequoiadendron giganteum (assembly GCA_007115665.2). NCBI lineage: Eukaryota > Viridiplantae > Streptophyta > Pinopsida > Cupressales > Cupressaceae > Sequoiadendron > Sequoiadendron giganteum. The sequence continues at coordinate 547,627,664 of CM021106.1, forward strand.
ATTTTAAAAAAAAAAACCAATAAATTATATTTTAAAATCTAAAATATATTTTTTATTAAAAAAACTCAAAAATATTGATTTTAAGATGAAGTTGTGATTAAGTTGAATATATAGAAGGAGATGTGTCTTACATTAAAGAATCATCTAGCTTTACTATATGGTGCTAAAAAATAAATAACAATATAGAAAACTTTTGACCGAATTAAAAATTTGTATTCAAAGGTTACTTATCTAATCTATCACTCTCATGCATTGTTGTAAAGGGTTTACCACAAGAATCATGTCTAAGTGGTGGTCCTCAAATATGTGAATATAAGGAAAACACCCATTTTTAGGTGGTCGTTTTTCGAAAATGAAATGATTAAAATCTTTATTATATCTATAGGTATCTTTTGGATCCATGTCCTTTACGCTTTCTAAATATTTTTGAAAATATGAAAATATAAGAAAATTTAAGTTTTTTTTGTGAGAGGGTCAAGAACAATTTTTTTTATTACGTTCACTCTTATTCTTTTAATTCATAAATGTTAAAAGAGAATAAATTTTATTTTACATAAATTAAATGAATATAAATAATAAGTATGTCTAATTAATTAATTTAATTAAAATAATTTAATAAATTAAAGTTGTATTTTTAGAGATTAAATATAATAAATATATATATTTATTTTTATATATAGTTTTGATTGTATATTAGAATTATTTGTTATATGTATTAAATTAATGTTTTTATTTAAAAGAAGTATCGAGCTTTGTACAAGTTTACAATTTGTTAAGGTTTAGATTCAAATTTCATGGATTTGAATCTAAGTGTTCTTGTCTTGAATTGATATACAAAAATAATTCTAGTTCAGCAAGGTTTATACACCTTCGTCTTGTATCTAAGCCTACTAAATTGTTGTTTACAATCACCTTGGAGAGACTCTTGAATCAATAGAGTTAAGTTTCCTTGGATCTATTCCTATATAGATCAACTTTATGACTTTGCGAAAATGATCATAAACATCATTCACAAATATGCACATAACATGTATTATTATAATGCAATATATCATTTTTAAGTTCTAAATATAAATGTTACTTAAATGACTATTTCTTATTCTTACATATATTTATTTTATCAAAAATATCAATTAATTGAACAAATAAATATTTAACTATCAAATATATAATAATAATTCAAATATATGTTTTGCAATGATTAATAAAAATAAATAATAATTTATATTTATATTTTAAATTCAATCTGCATATCTTAAAATTGATTCAAAATAATCTTAAATAATATAAAAATGAAGTGAATGCAAAAAATAATCAAATAAAAATTAAAAATAGCTATAGAATAATCTAAACAAATCTTAAAATTAAAAAAATTAATTGAAAGTGATTCAAAACCTTCACTACTCGTGATTCAAAAACAAAGATTAAAAGATCCAATAATGTCCTATTCCAAATTCTTTTTCCTATGCACTCTCAAAACCAACTACTTCAAGACAAATAAAATAATTTTTGATTAAGTGCTCTAATTATATTATTCTCAAAAAAGTGTGGTTAACTTTCATCATGATTATATATTTCATATGTTTTATTTGTCACTTCAATGTGATAATAAATTTAATCATATGTTTTTAATGACAATGATTGAATGATGATATGATTAAATTCAGTTAATAAAAATAAAATACTTTTTTAATTACATCATCTATTAAAATTCAATAATTAAATTAAATTCAACCTTTTAATGTAGTACAAAAATCTTGATTTTAGCATAGGATACTTTATGGACTTTGGAACTATGCGTGTACATTACTTATTGTCTTGTCTTATGTCACTTACCGGAAAAACATTTCTTAATCTGTCGTTATATGCTTCCTATAAAATTCCAAAGAATACGAAGCGCGTGCCCCACGACAATCATTATTATATAGTTTTCACAACACATTGGATACCTTTGTAGTAAAATCAAATTGAATAGAAATGTCGACTGTCATGGCTAAGTGCTAAGACTTTTCTTATTCTATGCTTTATAATGCAAATTCAAACTAATCCCATTAAAGGTTGTTTGGCAGTTCTCTGAAACCACCCACACACTCGAGTCCATGACACGTGGCTTACAAACGGGAATAAGGTAATTATTACGAGGGCCAATTAACGATGAAGAGTGTGATGAGTACCAACTAGGACCATGAGAGTTAGGAGTGTTAGTTTATGACAGTCCACCTAAGCTGCCAACTTTGAGTAACAACCACTTTGAAGTGCAATCTTCCTTGATTGATAATCATAAGGGGAAATGTTGGCCTTGTGAAAAGGCTCTATAATCTTTGGTGGCATATGGCAATCAAGGTTTGGGATTAAACATGGAATCGAATTAGGTTCATGTCTCAACTATATTGTTAATGATGGTACCCTAGTTGGTAAGAAGTTACTTGGATATAATCTATTATAAAGAAATTGAGAAGTGGGTATGAAATTGAGAAGTGGGCATGTTACTTTCGAGATATTGTTAATTTTTCAATTCGGAGATCTTTTTTCATCACATTGATTATTGTCATAGTATCGTCTTGAATCATTATTGTGTTTATATTGTATGAATTGTATATTTGTAGTTCTAAAAGAAGGGCTTGGTCTTTTGCTTCATTATTAGTTCCTTCAAATTTTTGAGGCTGCAAAGAAGAGACCACCATTCACATCCCTAATAATACTCCCTACACCTAAAGGGTACGGATTTCCTCTAGTAGCCCCATCAAAATTAAGTTTTTGTTATCCCTTACGGTGTCTTCCACTTGATACCTACTGATGGGTTGATAAAAGAATTAAGTAATTGTCCCCCTTTAACAAGGGAGCTTTCAACCCTTTCCATATTTGTAGAATCTTGTTATCCCATGAGGTGAATACCTTTTTCTTTGCTCCATGTGATGTTAAGCTTCCTACCATTACTTCTTCAATTTTGCTTCTAACTTTAGTTGAAATCTTTCTTCATCCAATTAGTTGCCTAAAAAATGTATCCATTTCTTTCCTTCTACACTTCCCAAATAAGGAGTGAAGGACTTACAATCGGCAAACAAGAGAATTATATATTTTTTTGAATGATGGACCATGATCTTAAAATCTCAAGGAGGTCTTTAGGTAGGACTCCTAACCATCCAATTTAGCATGCAACTAGTGCCAACATCTCATTGTGAATGGGCATATGACCAAAAGATGTTTAACCATCTCTTTTGCCATACTACACACAAAAAACACTTTTAGGGACCTACAAAAGCATGTGACATTTGACAAGTTTGGTTGCAGGTTGGTAAGAGGGAGTTTGGTGATAGCTAAAGGATCTTTGATAGGGACACTGTTTAGGATTTCTATGAGCATTGTGTGTTTGGTAAATAGAATAGATCTCCACTTCCTAATGGAACTAATAAGAAAAAGAGATTATTAGAGATCATTCATTCCGATGTATGGGACCAGTGGATGTTGACTCTTTGGGTAAATCTTAGTATTATGTCTCTTTCATCGATGATGTCTCAAGATACACATGGATTTATTTTATATATTCTAAATTTGAAGTTTTCGCTAAGCTTAAGGAATTTAAAGCCTTAGTTGAGAACTAATCAGATTATAATATAAGTGTTGAGATTTGACAACGGGGGTGAATATTTTTCTAGGGAATTTGATGAGTTATGTAAGCGTGCAGGTATTGTTCGGTAGAAGACTACTCCTTATACTCCCCAACAAAATGGGGTAGCATAAAGAATGAACCAAACCTTGATGGAAAGAGTTAGGAGCATGTTGAGTGATGTTAACCTTGATAGATGCTTTTGGGAAAAAATAGTTGGTACTGCTTGTTAATTGATTAATAGATCTCATTGTTCAACTCTTCTTCATAAAACTCCTTATAAAGTGTGGATAAATAGAAATCCTTATGTTTCACACTTAATGGTCTTTGGTTTTGAGAATTTTATTCATGTGCCTCAAGAGAAGTAATCTAAATTGGATCCTGTAATGACGGAAAAAGGGTATTCCTTTTCCTTTCTTAATTTGGGAATAATTAATGATAGATTAGACTTGATGTCGCCTTGATCTAGTGTTGTGATGAGTTTTACACATCCACATTAGGTGTTGGGCCCTTTTTAAGCTAAATAAACCTAACTTTGCCCTAATTTAATGTTGTAAAGTGTATTTATTTACAATTTCACATTAAATTTAGGAGGCTTGTAAATTAAGTGGACCTAATATAGTGTTGTAATGTGTTCTACACATTCACATTGGATTTAGGGCCCTTTTTAGCTAAATAGACCTATTTTTGTCTTAATTCAATGTCGTAAAATGTATTTATTTACATTGGATTTTGGACCCTCTTGCATTTATGACCTTAATACCATCATTGATAGGCCCCTATGACCCTATATTGTGCATCCCAAGGTATATTTTAATCAAAAACCTGACAAGATCAACATATAAACTTAATTTACACTCTTTGACACCATAGCAATCAAAATAGGCCCTGTGGGACCCATTCGCCACTTTGGGCAAATGAGTCCCATCCAGGTGGAACCCATTCACCACTTTGGGCAAATGAGTCTCATCCAGGTGGAACCCATTTGCTGAGCTTGGAGAATGAGTCTCATTTGGCCTATTTTCAAGGTTTTAAGCAAGAAAATTGGGTTTTAAGTTCAAATTTTATGAATGTCAACCTATGGGATCCAATTAATGGGATATTAGATGGATTGCCTATATAAATGAGGTCTCAAATCATTATTTCATCAAGAGAGCATTCAAGATCATTTTTAAGCATTTAAGAATTGAATCAGACATATTAATCACCTCTTTCACAGTCCTAGGCTCATCAGTGCTAGTAATCAAAGCATAGGCACAACTCGAATATAACATAGAGAAACCATACCTATCAGGTTGTCATTTTTCATGTGTAGACCTTCTTACTAGCCGAGGTTGTGGTTCTTCATCTTCAGAACTCTCAGAGCTGCTAGAACTCTCCTCAGTTTCAGGTACACCATGTAGTTCCTCTTTTTTTGGAGTTTGAAAATTTTCAACTACATCATTCTTCTTTTCTCTTTGATATGTCTCTAACTATGGATCAGCTACTGAAGGCTTCAGCTCACAAAATATTACACTTCTACTATACAAAACCTTCCCAGTATCATGATTCCAAAGCTTGTATCCCTTCACGCCAACACCATAGCCGATGAAGATATATTTAACAACCTTGTTCTCCAACTTAGATCTTTTCTCATTCGACACATATGCATATGCCTCACATCCAAAGACACGAATATGTCTCAGAGAGGGCTTCTTACCAGACCACACTTCCAAAGGTGTTTTGTCAACAAGAGTAGAGCAAGGTGAACAATTTACTAGGTAACATGTTGTAGCCACAGCCTCAGCCCAAAACTTCTGCTCCAGACCAGCACTGCTCAACATACTTCTTGCCTTTTTCTATTAGCATCTTGTTCAACCTTTCAACAACTCCATTCCATTGTGCAGTATAAGGTGTAGTTTTATGCCTTTTAATCCCATGGTCTTTGCAGTACCTTTTGAAATCTACAAAACAAAACTCACCGCCATTATCTTTCCTCAAACATTTAATTTTCCTTCCAGTATGATTTTCTACCAAAGTTTTAAATTCATTAAATCAATTGAACACTTCTGATTTACTCTTAAGAAAGTATATAAATGCCCTTCTCGAATAATCATCAATAAAAGAAACATAATATTTAGACTTCGATAACGAAGGAACATTCACTGGACCAAATACATCAGAATGAACATAATCCAATACACCAGAAGATTTATGAAGACTTGAATAAAATGAAACACGGTGTTGCTTTCCATAAATGTAGTGTTCACAAAAATCAAACTCAAGGTTACAATCAACAAGCCCTTCAACAAGATTTTTATTTTTCAAGGTTTTTAAACCTTTCTCACCTATGTGACCGAGTTTATGATGCCACATCATGGTCTTCTCTACTGAGAGTTTCACCTCCAAGGAATTTGCATCCAGAGGAGCATCATTTTCCTTCTCTTCATGAGCAACTTTGCCTGACTTTATAGAGACGTTGTTACATTGAACAGGACATGCATCCAGCTTGTACAAAGTGCTAGTACGTACACCCTTATCCAACACCATTGTGCCTCTAGCCATCTTACATCCTTTGCTTGAGAAGGAAACTTTTACACCAGCATCATTTATCTTACTAACAGAAAGTAAGTTATGAGTCAAACCTTGTATGTGCAATACATCACCAATCCCTTTGGTTCTTCGTTCAAGGAATTGTATTTTGACTCTTCCACGACCAACAATCTCTAGAGTTGAGTCACTCGCTAGGTACACCTTTCCACCATCATACTTTTCGTATTTAGTGAACCAATCTCTATGAGACATCATATGGAAAGATGCACCTGAGTCAGCCAACTAGACATCATCTGATGCCCAAGTCGCCAAGGCTGCAATGAAGGCATCTACATCACTCTGAGAAGAATCATTGTCCGAAGAGTTATTATTCTTCTTCTTCTTCTCCTTACAATCCTTTCGGATATGACCAGGCTAACCATAGTTCCAGCATTTCGCCTTGGAATTTTTACCAGGAGACTTTGATCTCCCTTCAGATTTGGATTTAGACTTCTTGTCCTTTTTTTTGCCTTTCTCCTTCGATCTACCTCAAACAACAAGGGCCTCTTTAGCCATCTCTAAAGACTTCCTTCACGTTTCTTCTGACAGTAGAGAGGCAACCACATCTTCCATCTTGAAATTAGTTGTCATACTTCCAATAGCCATTACAAGATGATCCCAAGTGTCAGGTAATGAACATAACAAATGCATGCAATGATCCTCCTCCTTTATCTTCACACCCACAGATGCCAACTGAGCAACACTCATATTAAATGAGTTTAGATGGTCTGCAACAAATGCTCCTTCTTCCATTTTCAAGGAGTACAACTTCTTCCTCAGGAATAACTTATTTACCAGAGACTTGTTGGAGAAAAAAATAATTCACCTTTTTTTTCGCTTTGTCACCGAAAAAGAAAAAGGTCAACTTTGTAAACCCTAATTTCTGGAAGCTTCTAAAAGCTTGTTATAAGCAGCTGGGATGGAGAGTTGTAGTATGGTATTATTCGCGATATTGTAATATGTTTTGCACTAGCTAATAAAATCATTGGATGGCTGTGGTTTTGTGGATGTAGCCCAGATTGGGTGAACCATGTTAAATTCTCTGTGTTGTCTTTTATGTGTGTTTTATTACTCTATTTTATTATTCAAATATGCATTTAACTTGTTAGATATCCGCCTTCTAACCCTAACAAGACTTTCCTTGATAAATGTCACCAAGATTCTTCCATAATGAAGCTGCAAACTTCTCCTCATGGACATTCAAGAGTACAAAATCGGCCAGATAAAGTCTTATCAAACCTCTAGCTTTTCTATCAACAAGGTCCCAATCCTCTTGTTTCATGCCTTGTGGCATAGTCCCAGACACAACAACCCAGAGGTCTCTGTAAACTAACAAGTCTTCCATCTTGAGTTTCCACAACTCAAAGTTGCCACCATTGAATTTTTCAATCTCTACTCTACTTGATGTACTCACCATCTCAAATAGAAAAATGGTTCGAACTTTGCAAGACTTCCATTGAAACAGAATTAGCACAAAAAACTAGCCCTACTAACAAGGATAACACAACTGGCCAGGCTCTAATACCACTTGAAAGGAAAAGTAGAGTTACGGAATACACTTTCCTAACACTAATACCTCAGAGGAGAAGTGCAAAAAACCTTCTTTTAAAACTTTCATACACTTAATATGCACACATACAGGATAACAAGAGTAACATAAATAAAAAAACACAGAGATAACACTAGATATATGTGGGAAAACCCTTTCGGGAGAAAAAACCGACCACACCAAAAGAAGTTACTTTGTATTACAGTAAACATATTACATACAAAGTTCACAGACCTCACTCTCTAATAGTTAGCTCACATCAACAGACTTCAGTTCGAATACCCTCACTGTTACAATGCTCTTACAACATACAATGAAACACACATCTCTATTCACACATTTTTTAGTCTATTAAAACTTCTACACATCAATCGACCAATCAGGTGTCTTAATTATACACCTTCCTTCTGATAGATGAATCTGATCTCCTCCTATCCAAGTCACCCTGCAAACATGCATTGGGCTGCCCTACATTTAATTATGTTTGCCATAATTGGATCCTGTCACCTGCTGAATCGGGTCTAACAATTAATGCATTCACCGCTTCAAGCAAACGACCAATCAATTGTTGATTTACAACATCAATGTAAAATCAACGAGTCTTATCGCGCCACGTGTCATAACGTTACTCGTCCATCGCTTTGACCGTGAGTCATACCCGCCATCCGAGCACCGAGCTCCTACCACCGTGCCACCGCAAGCCTATCGACCAACTCTCGCGATAATGCAGTGTACCACGCTACTCACTGCAAGCCTGTCAACCAACTCTCATGATAATGCGGTGTACCATGCTACTCACCACAAGCCTGTCGACCAACTCTCGTGGTAATGCAGTGTACTGCGCTACTACTCAGCCCAGACAATGTTAGTGTTTCTTAGATCAGATTAAACAATAAAGCACTTAATAGAATTGCAACACACAAGACAATGAACACAACAAGATACCCTGGGAAAACCCTCCTCTTGAGGGAGAAAAACCCAGCAAATGATTCTCTTATATAAAGTAACACAAGAGCAGAAATTTGCTTGCAACTCAGGCCCAACAATGGCCAATGCTTGATACAATGTATTCGCCCTTCTTCTAAATACAAACAATGCAATGACTATGAAATCCTCCTTGAATTCGAGCTGCTGCTATAAGATGCGAATTCTGCTCATAAAGAATAGTGCGAACTTGCTCGATGTTGAATTGAAATTACAATGACAAATGACCTTATATTTATACATCATAAGGCGTCTCTTCATTTAGGTCGGCCACTTTAGGGAAACACAATAAATGATGAATATAATAACCAGTTTGCCACCTTCACTACACTACTACCAAGCCTTGCACAACCCTCCGTGGTATGGAGGTAACCGTCTGCGCCGACCATCACGACTTATCATGCCACTCCGACATGGCCAAAAGGCCATCGTGGTACGATGGTAAGTGTTCTTGCTGATTGCCATGGTCTACTGTTTCATCGCACATTCTCTGAGCAACTCCCGCAACATCAAGGTAAACGTTCTAGCTGACCGCCCAATCCACCGCGCTATTGTCGACGAATGAGAGTCTCTGCGGTATGGCAATAACACCACCCAACTGCGAACCGAATGAAAGAGGCTTGCGGTAAGGCGGTAAACCATGCAACCGTGCCTCCAGATAATGTTCCCAATGATAAAGCGGTAAAGGCCAAAAATGAAGAAAATCCACCAAGTCTTAAACAACAGTTCCAAGCCAAAAGTTGAGGCACTTGTTTCCAATAGTTTCCACCTCCCTAGAAGCACCATCTAAGTCAAAAGGATGACATCCACAATCCTTAAAATACCTATTCTTAATTCTTTCCACCTTCTTTGCAAACATCTTAGTTTCCTGAATCAAAATAATATCAGGACGGTGATCTCTCACAATATTAGCAAGAAGATCTTTCTCATGAGGATTATTCAATCCTCTTATATTCCAAGAGAGTATCTTCATTAAAGATTCTATGAAGGACCATTCAGTCCCACCTCAAACAGATTAACCTACGACCCATCAACAATGTCGCATTTACTTGCCCTCTCCTGAACTTTCTTTAGAGAAGGCCTTCCTCTACCCCTTGGCTCCAAACCACAATCTAGCTTTAGGTAGTTCCTAGTAGCCATCCCCCCCACAAAGGGGTTTGGTATCTTCTTATTACGAGACTTGGATATCAGAGTACAAACCTCCACACTCTCAAGAAAGTAGGAGGGACCCTTAATGAAATAAGAGGTGAGCACCAAATCATCAGAAACAACTGATTCAACCATAGGCTCAACAACTACCATCACTGGATCCACTTTGAGAGGACCCAGAGATTCAACCTTGGAAGATAACATAAAATCCTCAGAAAACATCTTCATAGGAGTGACCTTCTTTGGCTTAGCAACCACTAGCACCAAAGAATCGACACTCTCCATTGGAGCCCCTCCAAGCTCATCGACATCTGGGGCCTTAAACTCACCCTCCTCAAAGGAGACATCCATAATAGTCTGAACCAACACACCAGAATCACCTATAACACTCTCCACCGAAGCCCCTCCAAGCTCGTTAACATCTAGGGCCTTAAACTCACCTTCCTCAAAGGAGACATCCACTGCAAGACAGGGATAGACCAAGGCCTTAACCACAAGCTCAAAATCCACCCGCGAACCGGGACATATCTCAACCTCCTTCCAAACTTTGGCCTCCTTTTTAGAGGGACCCGAGGCCTTCTGAGAAGGAGCTTGGGCTTAAGAGGACACTTTTTCACCCAATGACCCATCTTCTTGCAATGGAAATAGGAAAAAGGGATAGACTCAAACTCAACAACTTGGTCCTAACTCCCAATTTAGAGTTAATCTTGACCATCGAAGGAAGATTTGTAGCCTGGTCTAGAGTCACACATAGCCGAGCATAAACAAGCCTATGCCTCAAAGTCGTGAGATTATCAATAAAAAGAAGGTGCCCAAACATAGCTGAAATTCCTTTAAAAACTTGCTCATCCCAAAATTCCAAAGGAAGTCTAGGCAAGCAGACCCAAATAGGAGCCGAGTCAAAAGAACAAGAACACAGTGAAAAACCAACCTCCCATTTCTTCAACACTAGAGTAGATTTACCAATGATCCAGGGCCCACCCACCAGAACCTTCAAAAAATATTCATCACATGAGAAGGAGAATGAGAAGAATCCTTTAGCAAGTGTTGCAACCTCTACCTCACCCTTAAGATGCCATCGATTCTTAGCCAGGTTACAAACCATCTCAATATTAGGCCGAGGCCCCAAAAACTTACCAACAAGGGATTGCTCCATAGAAAGAATACCCTTCCACCGAGGTGACAACTTGATTGAAAATATCAGTAACCTTGGGAGCCACAGAAAAAGACCCCACTTTTTCCAAAGGTGTACCATTCGGACCCAGACCATCATAGGAAAGAAGGAAAAATGAGTTGCCCAAGGGGAAGGATCCACAAGAAGTCCCATTTAAAAGACAACAGTCAACCTGCCTCCTCATGTCAGCCTGAGCACCACCATTAACGCCAACACCTGGAGTAGAGTTTCCCGCCTTACCATCATTTGAAATTTCCTTACCTTCTGAAATTGCCACAACAGAACCACCCGACGACGTGCACCTATCCTTGATCTTATTTCAATGGTTGTTGAAGCATTACCTTCCTATGGATTTTTTTTGATGAAATGCTCTTGCATAGTCACATTGAACAAAATTAACTCAAATTTCTATTTTGAATAAAGAAAGGTTGATTTTCTCAGGCTCTCTTTCTCGCTTAACTCTACAAATTTTCAAGGAATCTCTTTCATTTTAAAAATTAAACAAGTTATTTTTCATTCTACATGTTATTCTTGAAAATATTTGATTACCACCTTCACAAGATTATGTAGAATAATGATCTCCAAGTAATAGATTTCATCTTGAGATTTTTTGAAATCTTCAAGGTGATTCTGTTCTATTTTAATGTTCCCTCTTTTCTTACATTTTTATTGTATGTTAGCATTTGATAATCTCGGTTGTTAGGATTTTATTATTAAATCATTTATATCACAAGCTACAATATTTTTATTTGAAGCTATCATACTTGCATTTCTTCAAATCTTATTATAAAAAATTGGTTGTTGTGGATGTAGAAATACCAAAATAAGGGTTTGATTGAGGCAAGCCCCTAAATAATCAAATCAAAATATTTTTTCTCTTTTCTTTATATGTATAGGTTATTTGTGAAGAAGACAAGCTAAATATGGTTTTATCTTTCAAACTTTTCCTCTTGCTATTTACTTTTTATTTTAGTTAGACTTGTTATCATTCTTATTATATAAGAATATCCTTATGTTCTATAAATTTCTTGTTTATGTGTGTTAGGAGTGAAATTTGAATATTTTGTGCTTCACATTTCATGGCTATGTCAGATGATAGTGTGATGCGAGGACGTCTACACTGTACAGTGGTGTCCATGATCGAGATATTTTACAAGCTACAAAATCATCTTCAAGCCTTGTACTTTATTTATCTTGTATGAATTAAGTTGTAACTCTTAGTGTGTAGAGAGATAATTTCACCAATTTATTATAGCTGGATGTTTTGATTTGTAATTGAGTCAATGCAATTAGATTTCCACAATCCAAAATGTAATTGTAATTGAGTATTTTATATTTCCATTTCCTATTATAAACATTGTAAAAAGGACAATTAATTTTTTTTTAAAAACTATTGATTCATCTAATGTAATATGTGAAGAATTAATCTTGAAAGATTTGGCCACTTTTTCATAGATTACATTTTTCATATATTCATTCTATTGAAGAGGATGGAAAATCAATCCAAAAGCATAGGAAACACTTTATTCTTCCATAACTAAGTTAGGAAAAGTAGAACATCATGATCACTTGGGAAAGAAGGATTTATGATGTATAATTACATCAAAATGATCGAATATTTATAAGTTAAAAAATGAGGGTAGCAAGGTGACATACACAAAGCATGAGTCTTTGTGGGTGTGAAGTGTGAAAAAACACTTTTGTACCAATGAGCATAGAGTGTGTGGGACACCACAGTCACCCAACACACCAACAATATAAGTGCACAAGTTAATCATACATGCAAACAAACTACCACAATATGAGGGGACACACAAAATAAGCCTATGTGCAATACTACAAACATATATTTTTGGGTGATGCAAGATCTCTTTGACCTAAGGATTGCCCTACATCAAGGGGAGAAATTTAATAGTGAAGAATTCTCTTACCCATGTCATTTCCCATTAGTTTTGTTCATATTTTGATTGAATCTCTTAATACAGTTGTCTAATGATGAATGAAGCAAGTTTGTATGAAGCTGAGCTCATTCCCTTAGTTTTCATGTATCCCCATATTCATACATTCCCATGCATTCATCCATATTATATCCATATTTACACATTCTCTGAAATACTAATTAAATTTATTACTCCATCTATGATTAAAGATTCACTCCTCGCATAATTTCTTTTTCTTTTTCATCTTGCATGATTTTTTTGAGTGTGGAATTGATCTTACATCCATGAAATTGATCACCAAATTTTTAACATTTAAATTTGGTGGATTTCTATCCATTTCACTAACCATTGTGAGATGACAAAACACATTTTTTCATGAATTATTATTATGTCTTTGTATTTAAAGACATTTATTTGTATTCATTTCACATCCTCTTACATCCAAACATCCTTCCTCATCTTAAGGAGTAATACTTAGAACATTTCAAATTGGTACACTAAAAAGAATCATAATTTATATATTCATCCTAAGATCATTTGTAAGGGTAAAATTTGTTGTTCATCGACATGACCATAAAGTTGATTCTCTTTTTAGGGTTGATCCAAGAGAATGTCAATCCTAAAATTCCAATTATCCTCCAAAGGTATTTATAGACCCCATAAGTGTAGATAACATAGTAGACAAAGGTAGATTTAGTGAATTAGAGAGCATGCATAGAAAATCATAGAGATAAGATCGACATGTTAAATAATAAATATATATAAAAAAAGAGAACCTATAGACTCTACTTCATATAAAGCACACACCTTACCCAAAATCAAAGGTGCCACAAATAATGAGGAACAATTCCCAAACCAAAGATAATTCAAATCCATATTCTTCACCAAAAATATTATTTCTTCAATCATCAAACTAAATTCCTTTATCCACTTTACATCTACTTTCTTAAACAATATTTGATTCAAAATTACTTACTCCCACAAAATCATCATTAATTAGCCTACGTTAATTGACCCAAATAAAAGCATAGGAAAGTCATGAAGTCATTCATGAATAACTTTACTAAGTTGATCAAATGGAGAAAAAGTAGTGCATTGAGGTAAACAACTCACTATAAAGATGTGGCGGAAGAAGTCCTACGAATTGATTAAATCGACTGTTCTTAAATATAATACAATTTAATAATCAATTTTAACCAATAAAAATAGAACAAATATTTATCGAAACTAATTCACCCATAATTCACCCCTTTTTACGGGCCTTTGGGGTGCTTTCATTTGCACCATCTTCAATGTACCCTAAGATATTTAAGGTGCCTTGGAAAAGAGTTTCCTTGTCTGTGCGAGTCCAACGTGATTACGTTATCATGATCTTTGATGTTCTCGAAGAAATCAACTAAAGTAGCACGCGTATACCATGCAAACTAATTATTAATATTATAATCTCATCCACAACCTTGGATGCCATGCAAGAAAATGATGTCTAGAAAAATGGGTGCTGTATCCATCATTCGGGAGATTCTCATATGATTTATACCTTTTTCTTTTTCTAAAGTAATGTGTTTGATTCAGTCAAGTGTTACTGAATGCCTTCCTAAATTAATATCTTTTGCCCCTGCCGACTAGGAGATTTATGTAATAGGTAGTGGGTTATACATTTTTATTTAGGAGTAATTTAAGCTCATTCTTTTAAGGTGTTGTGAATTTTTTATTAAGAAATGTTTAATTTTAGTGGAATTTGTGAGCTACTCTATCAATTTAGATATATTTTTATTTAATTAAATAATAAATTTATTTAGAATATTTATATCATTAAATAAAAATTAATTTGAAATATATTTAACTTCTATATAAATTTGTTTTTTTATGTTAGTGAATATTTTTAAAATTAATATTTGCATAAGTGTTATAATAGATAATATTTATTTATATTTATAAGTTTGATAGCAACATATATAGAATAATTGAAACCTACATTTTGTCTAAATTATATAGATATGGAATAATTGAATTGTTTTCTTTTTATATTTGGTGAGAAATTCAATGACAGAGTGTTATGGTAAAAAGTATCTTTTTTTCTCAATTATTTAGAAAAGTCACGTAGAAGAGATAAGAGTATCTTTTTCTTAGTTGGTGAGGTCATAAGTGAGGACTTCATTTTTATGATTTGGACATAATATTTAATATTTATAAAAACTTTATCATTACATCATATATTCGTATACAATTTGCAAAGTTTTTAAATTACAAGAAGTTTATTATAATGAACTTATTAAATGTATAGACCTAACATTATAAAAGACATTATCATAAACAATATAAATAAATAAAAAATAACACATCTCAATTAAATATCCTAAATGAATTAATAAGTCTACATTGAATTAACAATCTAATCTAGGACGAGGATCTAGGATTGATTAACCTAGTGAAATAACAACAAATTTTCTTATGTAAGATAGAATAAAATGCCTCATATTATTATTATTTTAAGTACATTAATTAGTCTACAATGAATAAAAAATTTAACCTAGGATAAGGATCTACGATTAATTAATCTAGTAAAATTTAAATAAAAAATAATTGTACTTAGCTCTAGGTTAGATATAGATCTTGTTGAGCCCAACGTTACTAACTAATTCCCCAATATGCTAAGAAATTGGGACATGTTAGAAAAATGCCTCAAGAAAATTTATCAATTGCCCTCGATTCAATTCCATGACTACGAAATTGATCTCTTCAACTCTGAATATGAACCCTTGGCATGGATTTGAACCTAGTATGCGAATTTGAATTTCAACAATTTTGATGACATTATATTGTTCACCTTGATCTCTACAACCTACATTTGAGAGGGGCAGTGTCCATAGACATCATTTAGGAGTTTATCAATTTAAGATGGTTTCCTTTGGCCAAAATTTTGTTATTGATTCAATAGTATAGAACATTGATTATAGAAAACATACAATCATGCAATATACACAGAGTGTTGATGTAATGCCAATGTCATACTCTTGCAGTGATGTGATGAGTAATATAAATTCTCTATATATTTTTCTAGATGTATTTGGACAAGACGATCATAAAAAAAATAAGTTTTTTCAAATTGTATACAATACATTAGCATGTAATTTGCAATATGTTATGTTTTAGTTGACTCATAACAATTTATTAAAAAGGAACAAAATAGACCTATTTTAAAATTTTAAATTCATGAGTCATTTATATGTTCATGAATCTAACCTAGTAAGTTTCACACTACTAGAAATGGCTTAGGATAGTGAATGGATAAATTGAAAAATTAGAACTAATTCCTTGAAATATATAAATAGTGAAATCAAATTAGAATAAAATCTTTTGTCAACTTTTAAATAAAAATATATTATCTTATACTCTAATTATTACACTAAAATTAATCTATCAAAATAAATCCATAAATAAAAGTGACCAAACATACAATTTTTAAACTCCCTTAGATAAATTACTAACTCCAAACCCCATATATATATATGAAAAGTTGGAAGGGTTACAATCATTTGTTGGAAGGGTTACAGTCATTCAAGGTAAAAAAACATTAAACAACATTAATACTTAATTATTAAATTATTTTTTAAATAAATAGATGGTCCATCTAATATTCCTACTTCGAGGCTCCCCTTACCTACAATAGTGAAAAAGCACGAATATTCGACAAGCTATTCTCGCATTTTCTCTTCTCTGTTTATCCTGATTAAGATACTTAAGAGGTAAGCCAAAGATTTGTGTGAGAAAAACTGGTGATGAAATCAAAACTACCTTTGAATTCGTCATTATTACCGACAATTTGTACAAAATTATCAATAATATTCCCCGGAACCTGCCGGCTCAGGGGAACGATAATGTGTTCCACGTTTTCCTAATTTATTTGTTTATATATGTGTTTAGTAATGTTCATGTTGAAAGACAAGAATAGGTGCTTGAAAAATCTGTATCCTGTAGAGGTTCTTCTAGATTGTCCATTGGGAATCTGTGCTGGAACATTCCACATATAAGGTTGTTCTATTTCTAATCCTGGTAATCACCACAACACTGGTTGCCGTAAGTTGCCGTTATCAGACGGAGTTTTGCTGTATCTTGATGGCGAACCTAAAGGCGGTAGTTGTGAATGAAGCCAAGGCGCCTGAAGCCGCCACCGACAAAGGTTCGAGTCCCGCGGCGCTGCTTTTGCACAGCCAAGTTGTGAAGATTAAAGAGGAGGACCAGGATCTGCTGAGGCTGAGCCCTCGCGAACGGCTCACGCTTTTCAATTTCAGTTCGCAAATGAAGGATCTTTTTCTGGCAGGTAATTCCGGCAGACCGGCTTTCCGGTCGCCTCTGGGACTCAACAGGGCCGAGCCGGCGCCCGGACCCTGCGGAATTCAGGCAACTAGATGAATGGCAAGATGTATTTAGGCTTTTCTGTACATATTCTCGGTTTAATAATACGTTTTGGTCCTGGCTTTGGGGGTATTGATAAGAGAGGTGGATTTTCTTATGATTCGTCTCTCCAGATCTCAATTTGAAGCCTGCAATATGTGCTGTCTATTTGGGGTTTGCTAAAGCTGAATAAGGGGCAGTGTTGAAGTAATGGAAGGGCTTTTTTAATGTATATGTGCATTGGCTTTTCATGAGCATAAATCTTTTCGAATTAGAAAGATATTTTTCTCTCTTGCAGTGTTCTAAGGATTTTACCTATTTAAAAATATATTAGGCTTAGAATTACAGAAGATTCTCGCGCTGGCTACGTTGTAGCGGTAAATTTGCCGTGATTCTCGCCCAGTTTAATATAATATAGAAATTTATACTCTCCTATGGAGGTGACTGGGGTTCTGCCTTCAGTATTTTTATTTATAGTTCTATAAGAATTGATATTATACTAAAAATTTATTTATTTTCCTATGAAATAGGAGTTTTATATGGGAAGATTCTTAAATTTTGATTATGGAAAAATTTTAACCATTTTTTATGTTGTAAATTTGATTTTGGGATTGTATGTGTAGATAAGTTAAAAAGATTATTAATTATTGTAAGAAACTTCTAAATTTAACTGTGTGAGTTTTTGAGTTTTTTCCCCTCAATGTTTTGGATCAAACTACATGATCTATCATCACAGAGCAAGACAAGAGAAACAAAATTATGATATTGTTAGCAGACAGGATAAAAAGAGGAGGGGGTTGAGGTAGAATGAGCACAAAAAACAAGAAGGGAAAAAGGGAGGTTAGGATAAACTAGAAAATAATAAAATTAAAAAAGTAAACACAAGATCAATTATTTCTTAATAATAATTTTGAGGATGTTTAAGTTAGCAAGACAATATTCCTCAATGTTAACTTAATTAACTTAAAAAAATCCAAGCCAATACTTTCTATACTTTTAAAACAATAAGTATATATCTAAAAATTAGTTTTTTGCAATAACAATATGGACTGTGGAAATCATATGCCTACAAGATTATTAATTGTCAAATTTAAGAGGTTTTGAAGTCGGATCACAAGTTTTTTTGGCCCAGCCTTTAAAAAAGAGGTCTCAAGGTTGGACCACATGATTTATTTTTGCTTAGTAGGTATGATAACCATTTTTCTATAAAATGAAAGATTATAAGAGATTTTATGAAAACTTAAGCCACTAAAATATGGTATATTTTAGATTATGGAGTAGGGAGAAATCAATACTTTTAGATTGGACTTGTCTTGAGCATATGAAAATTGTCTTCCCCATGGTGAATGTTGAGAAGTTGAAGTTATTTGAACTTTCATTATTTGATGAAGAGGATGACGTTGTTATGCCACGTATAGAAGATTTTGCATCTAAGGAATAAGATGAGCTAGAAAATGATGTTACCCTTGACAAGAAGGTATGATAGACATGATGAGAGGAATATGATGAATGCTGATTGGACAAAAAAAACAAGTACCAAGTAAGACAAAATGGGTTTCCAGAGGAGAAGTGGGAAAGAAATTCCTCCATTTGATTAGTCCCTAAGATTTTGGGGACCAAAAGCCTCTTGGTGAAGGAGATATGATTTATAAATTAGATTGAAGTATGTGGGAACATTGTGGTCATAATGAAGGCCACTAATTAGGACTTGTCTAAGGAGAACAAATTGCTGTCAAAATGAATGATACTAATGCATGGTAGTTGGTAAAGTGTCTTAACGAATGCAAGGGGTGGTTCAAAACATCTATGTAGGATTTGATTTAGCTTCCTAATGTTAGAAATACCTAGAAAAGTGAAAGAGGTAAGTTTATCACTTCAATGTTCTCACTGTGACAAATTGTGCATTTGATTCAATGAATTTGTCACAAGCAATAGATTGTTCTCTAGTTGTACATGCGTATTATCTCTTATTTTTTGGTAGTTTGATCCTTCTTATGCTTGTTTCTATTGTTTTAACTTCATTAAAGCATGTTGAATTCATTTTATATGTTCACATAAGTTGAGATGGCAATATTGAGTGTTTGTTTGTGTTGAGAAGAGCATAATGACATCTTTTGTTGATGAGTGTTTGAAACACAACTTCAATTCCTTGTAGATCACATTACCAATCCCTTAAAATTTATAATGATGAAATCAAATTAAGATCCTGTCATTTACTAACTTATATACAAATTATATTATTTTCACACTAATCATTACATTAAAACTGATGGACGAACTCCTCTACACTTGACTTCTTAACTGAGGAATGACTTCTGATTTAGATGTATCCTTACTCATATTATTGTAATCCACTATATAAAAACAAAGATGCCTGATATCTTTATAATCCAACTGTTTCTATATTGATAAGTAGGAGGTATTTTTCACAGAGTGTCAAATTATGATATTGCAATCGTGTAATTTTACATTCAAACTCATTGACCCATATTTCATGAATAGTGGTTCACAAAAACCCATCTCTCATGATAACGACTGATCCACTTAACCATCATTTTGTATGAATTCAAGCAGATAAAAACTTTAGGTGTGTATCGTGGTTATTCCCTTGTCCGTCCAATCTATCCATTGGGTATCTGTGCTGGAAAGGAAACATCCCATCAGTTGTAATAAATGAGGTTGTTCCGTCTCTAATCTTGTTAATCTCCACGACTCTGGTTGCAGTAAGTTAAGTAGTACTATTAAATGGAGTATTTCTTTGCTGTGCCGTTTTACTTTATTCTGATAGCGAGCGTTTAGGAGGGCAGGGGTGAAGGAATACAGGTCATTTAAAGCGGCCACCGACAAAGGTTCGAGTCCTTGGGCAGCTGCTTTTGCACAGACAAAATGTGAAGATTAAAAAGGGAGCAAGAGGATTGAGTGTGAATAAGTTCAACTACCAATCTAGGTATTCTTTTTTTTTTTAAGTTTTTGCTATATTGATTGGCGAGGGCTTCAAAAATACTATGACTAGGGGAACATGTCAAGGATCTCATTATTGAAATTTATTTTTATATATTATTTAATTGTAATTTGATATGTAAGGTAATGGTAGTTATCATAATGAATCAATGTTTTTTTTTTTAATATTTAATAATATATTTGAAATTAGATGTGAGTTTAATTTCATAAAATATTATGTTAAAATTGAAATTGTGACATGATTTGAATTATATTTTTAATTGTTTACAAATTTAAAATGATAATGAGACATTTTTAATGCTTATGTAGTAATCATGATACGACATAAATCGTATTATTTACTTATATAAAGTTTGAAATGACAATCTAGTGAAATCTTACTTATATAACAAGTTATAAACTCTTTATAAAAATATAATTATATATTAACTATCTTATCAAAGAAAACTAATTTGCTCCAAATATCAACATGTTTGCATTAACTTTTAGTAAAATTATGATCTAAGTACTTGTGTAATGACAAATGCATTGTAATGCTCACCATTCAAACACTTAAAAGAACATACACAAATTAAAAACTAAACAACAATAATAATGATATTTATTACTAACACATGTATAAAACACCAAAAAAAAAAGCTTACTATCCATTGGTTTGCCAATCTTAAATATGTTGAACTAACTTCATGTTTATGAATGAAAAGTAACAACAAAATTTAATATCATCCAATCAAATGCAATTGTATAAAACACCAAAAAAAAAAAGCTTAATAGATGAATTGCCTATAAAAACAAGTTTTCTATTAATGTGTTTTTGTAGCTTCATATATAGCTTAAGAATTTGTCATCTACTAGCACACCATTTCAATTGTAAGTTAAAATTCAATTATATTTTTATTTTATTTTTCTAAATTAGCTCTTTGTAAAGCATGCTAAATGTTCAAGTTAACAAAATTTAACATCATTTTTAACACAATTTTATTTTGTTTTTGATAAGATAAAAGGGGTTATACTAGGGGCCTTCCCTTGACAAAGCCAATAGGAAATATATCAAAGATAAAAGATGAACATCAAAAGGGGTTAAACAAGGGCCCCTGCCCTTACAAAGCTTGAAGGCAAAAGTTTAAATCATAAAGAAGAACAAAAAACTATAAAATGAACAATAAAATGACAAACAATCTTAGCGAAGAATAGCAACAACAAGCAAGACCATTAGTGAGTGGGAAGTTGAGCCAAATCCCTAAGGCCATACACCAAGCCTCTTTGTTTTGATAGCCTATGAAGTTCAACACGAAGCTCGAGTCTAAACCTTCGGTATAATCCTCCTCAGTGTCCTTTATTTTATTTTTTACATCCTTTTCCTCTAGAAGAATCTTGAAGCTACTTGATATGAAATTTAGGCTCTCCTTATTGAGTTTGATGATCTTGTTAATAAAAACTTCAAGCTCCATAAATTTTATTTTCATGCTTAGTATACATTTTGAAGTAATTCCATTTCATCCTATTACTATGGTATATGGAGTAGAGAGCCTATACTTGTTGGGGATCCCACAATAGTGATTTGCAATTTTTGGCCAAACTGGACACTAAAATTACTATTTTTTACTAAATCTTCACATTTGGGCACCTACAACGACCAAACTGTGAGGAATTTGAAGATGATGCAAACTAGAGTCTAGTCACATTTTGTTTGTAGATTCTAAAATATTCTTTTCAAAAAAATTGGAATCAGATTGCACTTCTTTTTCCATCTCCCACGAAAACTATTTTTTTTTCTTCAGAAAATAACATTTTTAAAAAGTGACGCACACTGTATAACACAACTTTTTTTTCATCAAGGATAAAATTCTAATTCTTTCTAATTTAGATTTTTAACTCCAATATCTAGTGCTTCCGCTTGGTTAGATAGTTTTTTATTGAATGTTTTTTCTTTAATCAAGTTTCGAAGTCAAACCAATTACAATTCAGACATAGTGTGACTGTATAACTCGTAACTTTTTTTGTATATATCGAAATTCTTTTTTTTTTGTTCAATCAAGGACTTCAATATCTGGTGCACTCATATTTGTCAATTTTTGTTTTTGATAATCTGCTATTTTTCCACATGTGCAGAACAAAGACCTTCATTTTCGGTGAAAAACCTATATTTAATAAAACTAAAAAAACAAATACATAATAAAACCAAAACATATCAAAATTATATTCATTGGATAGCTCGTTTTGAAGACTACCTGATTCTAGTTGGGTTTGTGAAGTCTCCACCATTTTCATGTTCAAACCGAGCTTGTGAAAAAAAATAGGTTTTTTTTGTGTCTGAGGGGGAGAATGAGAGATAAGTGGGGTTTGTCCGAATCCCCCCACATAATACATTTTTATTTAGTTTTTGGATGGGAAACTAGGGAATGGATTCACTCGAACCCTTAAAATCACATTTTTTGGCATGAGGTCATTTTTTGTGAGTTTTCCTTCCTCATTGGAATTGTAAACCACTATTGTGGCTTCACCTTGCTATTTTTGACCATGCAATTTTCACTATCCATTGGCTATTCTTTATCCTTGGTTTTGCATTGTTTCTTTGCTATTCCTTAATTATTTCCTCTAGCATTCCTTAACCTTTCTTCTTACCTTTCAGGTCCATAACATTATTTCCTCCAATTTTGGAAAAATTGGTATTTATATTGGTTGAGGGCTTATGGATGAAGCCACAATAGTGGTTTACAATTCTAGTGAGGAAGGAAAACTCACAAAAAATGACTCCATGCCAAAAAATGTGATTTTAGGGGTTCGTATGAACCTCCTGGTTCAAGTGAACCCATTCCCTAGTTTCCTACCCAAAAACCAAATAAAAAATGCATTATGTGAGGTGGTTCGCTCGAACCCCTAGGGGTTCGTACGAACGCCCCTTATCCCTCATTCTCCTCCTTAGACACAAAAAAACCTAATATTTTCACTTTGAAGTTCAGTTTGGACATGAAAATGACAAAGACTTCACAAACCCAATTGTAATCAGGTAGTCCTCAGAACGAGCTATCCAACGAATATAATTTTGATATGTTTTGGTTTTCTAATGTATTTTTTTTAGTTTTATTAAATATAGGTTTTTCACCAAAAATGAAGGTCTTTGTTCTGCACATGTGGAAAAATAGCAGATTATCGATTTTTTTTTTGAGAAATATGAGTGCACCAGATATTGAAGTCCTTGATCCAACAAAATAAATAAATTGAATTTTGATATATACAAAAAAAGTTACACGTTATACGGTTGCACTATGTATGAATTGTAATTAGTTTGACTTCGAAACTTGATTAAAGAAAAAATATTCAATAAAAAACTATCTAACCAAGTGGAAGCACTAGATATCAGAGTTAAAAATCTAAATTCGAAAGAATTAAAATTTTATCCTTCATGGAAAAAAATTTATGCATTATACGGTGTGCGTCACTTTTTTAAAATGTTATTTTATGAAAAAATCAGTTTTCGTGGGAGATGGAAAAAGAAGTGCAATCCGATTCCAAGTTTTTTGAAAAAAAGTATTTTTAGAATCTACAAACAAAATGTGACAAGACTCTAGTTTGCATCATCTTCAAATTCCTTATAGTTTAGCTGCTATAGGTGCCCGAATGTGAAGATTTAATTAAAAATAATAATTTCAGTGTCCAATTTGACCAAAAATTGTAAACCACTATTGTGGGATCACCCTTATTGATGTTTTATAGGTTAACACATTTGACAATGGTGGTAGGGTTTCTGCTCTTCCCTATGTTAGTAGCATAGTCCATCATGTAATCAGAGCTTGATTCATTTAAAAAATGGTTTCATGAAAATAGTTATAAATTTTTATAAAGCTCATGCTATCAACAAGGTTGTCATCTATTTTTCACTTGGACTAGTTGGCCTATAGACCTCTATTTTATGCTTTAACTATGTTATTTTGGATTAGGGCCCTTACCCTACTTTTCTAATAAAAAACAAGGTTGGCATCTTTTAGAGTCTTTAGAGCTTCCTTATCTCCACTAGATTCAAACACATTAATATTCTCCTATATGGGGGGTCTTTGTTGGCTTAACATTTTATGAGGATAGCCTAACAAACCTTCTCTTATTCCTAGTGGTTTTTTTAGCAATTATCTTTCCCTTAAGCCTAGGGGCAACAAAATTATTTTCAAAGATGTGATTGATTTGTGAGAAATAAATGATGGTCATACAATATATTTTTTATTATGGGTAAAATTGGTTTTGATGCCCCCCAAAATCCAGTACATACGATTTTGAAGGGATCTAAAACCCTATCCAAGGCAAGAAAGTCTCTGACAGAAAAAATCAGCAAATCATCGGTAGCCAATCAACAACAACCATCAAAGATCAACAAGACAACTCAAGTTGCAAACCACTCACAAGAAAAGAAGGGACCTTAAACCTAAACAATCAAATTTAGAGGACAGTTAACACTTGAAACAGTTAGGCAACAATGCATCCAAGCTGAAAGCAAACCAAATTCTTAGTAACAACAACACTGAGCCCACCAGATTCAAAATTTCCACCTCAATAGGGAAGCTAGAGAGAACAAAAAAATACTGATAACCATCCATCTCCTTGCAGCTCCATCCCTCTTGAAAATCCAACCTAATCTCATCCTCAATAGGAGAGGACTCCCCTCTAATGGAGAGGAAGAAAAATAAAGCCTTACCAAGGTGATCCCACAATACTGGTTTACAATTTTTGGCCAAACTGGACACTGAAATAATTTTTTCTAACTAAATTTTCACTTTCGGGGACCTATAGCGGCTAAACCGTGAGGAATTTGAAGATGATGCTAACTAGTGATTTGTGCCATTTTGTCTGTAGATTCTAAATATATATATTTTAAATTTTTTGGAATTAGATTGCACTTCTTTTTTCATCTCCTTCGAAAACTAGTTTTTTTTAGCAAACAACATTTTTAAGGAGTGACACTCATCGTATACAACATAAAATTTTTTCCATAAAGGATCTAAAATTCTAATTCTTTCAAATTTAGATTTATAACTAAAATATCTAGTGCTTACAATTGGTCTCATAGTGTTTTACTGAATATTTTTTCCTTAATCAAGTTTCAAAGTCAAACCAATTACAACTCAAACATAGGCAGACTATATACAACACAACTTTTTTTGTATACATATTGAAATTCAATTTTTTTTTGTTGGATCAAGGACTTCAATATCTGGTGCACTCATATTTTTCAACTTTTTTTTGATAATCTACTATTTTTCCATGTGTAGAACAAAGCTTAATTTTCAGTGAAAACCCCATGTTTAATAAAACTAAAAAAAAAAATACATAATAAAACCAAAACATATTAAAATTATATTTTTTGGATAGCTCGTTCCAAGGACTACCATCATCTAGTTGGGTCTGTGAAGTCTCCATTTTCATCCTTAACCCGAGCTTCAAAGGAAAAAAAAATGGAGTTTTTTTGTGCCAGAGGGTGAGAAGGTGGGAGAAGGGGGTTCAGGCGAACCCTCTTTTGGTTCGTTCAAAACCCCAAAAACCAAAATTTTTGGCATGGGGTTGATTTTTGCAACTTTTCCTTCCTCACTCGAATTATAAACCACTTTTGTGAGTTTACCCACCATCAAATCCAACCTTGTCTTACACACATGAGTTCCACCTTAATAGAAACAAGTAGTAAAGAAGAGAACTTCCCACCAAGTCTACATCAACCAACTCCGCCTCAAGAGGAGAGGGCTCCACCTCATAAGAAACAAACTTCACCTCCATAGAAGACAACATCTGTAGAACCTGGTAGAAAGAAATAACTCTGATAGAAAGGACAGTCACATCCTCCTTTGGCCATGTAAGATACTGGAGTTTGAAAGGAGAAACAACCATTAGCATTAAATACAACCATGAATGAGCCTTCGAAATAAACCTTTGTAACAAATCAACAACAACAACATCAACCTTCTTAAAAAGCAGATATAGTTGGGTTTTCCAAAACAACCTTGAACTCCTCCCAACCAACAACACACTGACATAAAAAAGGACAAAAAAACTCCTCCATAGAGACCTTCAAACAAAGGCCCAGAAGACAAATCTCCTACAAACAACAAATGGGCCAAAATAGACCAGATCCCAACATCCTCAAGGGCTTCAAAGACCAAAAGGAAACCAACCTCACCCCTTTAAACAAGATGAATAACTGGGTCAGAAGATGAAAAAAATAGTTCAACCAATCTAGAAACCAACAACCTCTAACATGGACAAAGTCCTGCACCAACCAACCAAGACCCAAGGTCTTCGACAAAAAACTAGTAGCCACTAGAAACAAAACAAGCCCTTTAAGTAAAAACATCCTAAACCCTAAGAAAGAGCTTGAGTAGAAGGGAAAGGATTCATTGAAGAGAATAAAAGAGATATCCAAAATACCAAACCTCACCCACACAGAAATCCTCACATACAATAGCCTAGACAGAGATTTGAGAAGCAAGAAGAGCCTTCTTAACACCAACAGGTCCATGGGCGTAGCACGAAACAAGTGAAAGGAGAGTAGAGACAACACCCACAACATGAAAGTATGCTCGAGAGAAGCTACGGGGACCAAGCTAAAAGCACTCTAGAAGAGCTTTCTCCCGAAAGGAAACAAAGCCTCATAATCTCTAGACGACTCCCCACTCATAGACCCTACACAAGTTAAGATGACAAGCCAGATAGAGGGCTCCCGCAAGCCACAAAAAATAAGCAACGCCACAACAAGAGCAACAAGCAGAGACCAAAGAAAGAAAAGAGGAAAAGTTTTAGTATCCAAATAGAAAAACCACCCTCTAGTTCCCCGCTAACGACTGCTCTGCACCAGTAGAGGAAAAACCTCACAAACCACACCAAGTAGCAACCCAAGTGATGGAAAAGGATATTCAAACCCAATCTATGCCAAAGAAAATTCAGTTGTAGTAGCAGGAAAAGGATCACCATCATCATCTTCTTTAGAGTCGAACTCTCCATCATCCACTGATTTCAAAACTCCAACACTGCGCTTGTTCTTGCTCCTCTCCATCGCTCTAATTCATATTGTTACTATATGCTCATATATGTTGGTAGAATTATGATGATGGAAATGAAGAGAGATAAGGTTCTATGCAAGGTGATGAAAATTCATACAATATGTTACTAATACTTGGAGGTCATGTTTAGTTGGGATACATTTTTTTATCAAAATATATCATCATAATCTAAAATATTACTTGGAGTAGTGTGTTTCTTTCTTGGATTAAAGAAAAATTGGGGGCATGACTATGAAATAACCTATTAGAAGGGAAATGATAATGTGGTTGCTAATTCTCTCTCCAATAAATCTATAGACCATATGCCCCTCTGTAATTTTTATTCCAAATTCAAGTTCAATACAAAACCTCCAACAAGAATGGCATTAGGATTTTCCCACACATCTAATCCAACAAATTTAGTGCTTATTCATCACCCAACTAGTCTTGAGATGGCCAACATTTGTAGTAAAAAGGATGCCTATTATTGCTCCAACTCTACTCTATATTCTGAAATTATTCTCAAGCTACATGATCCTCTCTCATATCATCTTGGATTTTCTGAAAATATATAAGCTAGTATGTTATACTTTATTTTTTGGCATCGATTAAGGAGGATAACAAGTAGTTTATTAAAGAATGTGATAGATACCAACATCACAGGGGTGAAATAATTTTAACTCTAGGCCTACTTTAGGTTATTCTATGAAAATTTATAAATTATATTATATTACATTAGAATGGAAAAGTATGAATTAAATGATTTTAAATAATTTAATTTATTTAAATTGTTATAGAATAATTTACATAGATATATGGTTTTAGTTAGAATAAAAACAAATTTAAATATTTAGATTTTTTTTGTAGATTGATTTCTTAGTGTAGTTTTTAATGTTTTTTCATATTTATTTAATATTTCTTAGGCTATTATAAATGGTAACTATGTGGGTGGATGACATGTTCTATTTAAGATGGATGTGTAACTCCCACTTATTCTTGATAGTTGGAGTCACTTATTCTCTTAGCTATATATGCCACTTCTCAGATGTTTTTATATCATTTACCAAGTAGCTCTAATTGTTTATTTACCACCTTCTTAATAGGTGTAAATCCATCATCCTCACATCTATCTATATATACTCATTTCCACTCATTTAATTTTTTATTACAAAGAGTAACTTTCTAATACTATTTTGCATGCCTCTTTTATTAATGGAAAGTAGATATATTTTGTTATTTTAATTCTAGAACCACTTATTAGGCCTTGGATAGTTTCTTACTTATTTGTAGAATCTAACATGGTATTTGTAAGGCCCAACTAATGATTAGTAAACTTGGTGATATTCACACAATTCAAGGGGGTACCTAATTGAACAATCCACTAAACCTTGTAAAGATTCCATTTAATTATCAATCAGGACTAACATAAGGTTGTGATGATGTTGGAATTGTATGTGCATACAAAGAATCTACACTACATATATCATCCTAGTATAGGTGTTTACACATGTGGGAAAAACATAAATTGCATAACAATAAAAAAATTGTATTTGGAACTATTGCTATAGGTACTTATAGCTAAAGATTGTGACTAGTTCACTGCCAAAACTAAACTCTGTAACTAACTAATGCTGCTAAATTTGACTCACTCCAAAGGATAATGCATTGATACAAATAAAGCATAAAATGAAATACAAGATCTAATTCATGATTTCATTCACACTCACTTGACATGAGATTTTTTATTAAGATTGCAATAATGAAGGTAACTACTATAACAATAGAAATAAATATACAAAAATTAAAGTGGGGAATAGTTACCTTGAGTGGCCCTTGCTCAAGTGTCTCTCCACAAAATAAACTCAAATCTAGCTTCTCAAATAAATTAACCATAACTTTAATTGAAAACCCTTTCATTGCATAACTCAATATTTCAAAATCTAATAAGAACCTTCAGAGATATCTTATTCATATAAACACAACTGAAAACAAGAGTATTGTTGTGTAACAAAAAAAATATTTGAATGTATATCTATCTGTTATATCCTCTATACTTGTTATTCTACTTGACCACCGAACCATATATACATAGGTGCAGGGGAGTCTTATTACATCAAAATGAGGACTTAAAACAAAAATCTAAATGAAAATCACCACTTCTAGAAAATAGAGTGTGACAAAGTCTGTATAACTAAAAACGTAACTGAAAAGGTAGAATAATTTTAGTAGGACTACAACTCTTCTGCAACAATAAACCATAAACGTGGACTATGAAAAAGTCACGATAGGTTCCCAATCATAGCAGGTTTCCTCTCCTTTAGTATTCTTATTAAATTACATGGTGACTCACAATCATCCTGATAAATAGACGCATCCAATTCTGCAACTGCTACATTCTTCTTATTCTAAAACTTCTCTTGCGTCGTTGTTTGAAACTCCTTTGGTCATGGGCTACACTTTATAGTTGTTGTGGGCTACACATAGTCTACTTGCTCTGGCCTCTTAGCTACAAAGAGTTAGTTCACCTAAACATATACATAATACTAATAACCATAATTTAAACATAGATCTACACTGCATTCCATACACATTCACACATTTTGACCATGCAATTACTAACATGTACCATAATCATATTTCCATATACTAAAAATAGGTTCAAGTTGCATGATGATCATAAAAAGATAGTAAAGTTCAGGAGTATGTATGAAATGAGTATTTGGAAATGCCTAAAATTATGTACTAAACAACATAAAACTAGTTTATAAGAATGTCTAAAAGTTTTTGTTGGCTTTGTGTCTCCATCATTGAAAGAATGAGGAAAATGTTTCTCCTAAGTTTTTCTTTGTGTTATATAAGTCTATGGCAGTGATTTTATGTTTAATATTATACAAAAATGCATAAAAAATTTTCAACTAGTTCTTGGAACATTTTGATGCCTTGGGGTAGATGAGAAAAACATTATATAGCTCAACCTCCTAATATTTGAGGAAAAATGAGCATTGGATATGTATCATTGTAGGAAACCTCTAGACAAGCTACATAGAACTCTTTTTTGTGTTCTCGAGGACCCCCTCTTCCCTTATACTTATCAAATTTTGGAATTTCAAAATTATTAGGGAAAGGTATCATATGTATGTTTCTATCAAATAGATATAGATAAATGTCCTCAAGTTTATATTTTTTCTTTGTATTCCCTAGTTGCATGTTTGTAATTTTATTATTCAAACATTGGATTTGAGATGCTAAGTCATTTTTTTGAGTGTTTTGTGGTTCATGGGATGAGGTGCATGTGGTATGTTGAAGGAATTTTCAAGGTATGTTGTATGAGTTTTGTGATGTGCTTTATTTTTGTTTAGGGTTTTGTCCATGGGTAGGGTTGTATGGATCATATGAGGGATGTTGTTGTTGTGAGCTATTTTGTTGCTATTGGGGGATGATTTATTGTTGTGGGAAATGGTGTTATTGTAGGATATGTTATTTTTGAGGTATGTTATATTGTTATTGTGTGACATGTTGTTGTGGTGTGATTTGTTTTTATTGAGCTTATTAAGTTTTGGGTGTTACTTGAGAGTGTTGAATGTATTGTGGTTAGTCACTTGTTGCTTGAGGTTGTTAAACATATTGTGGTTGCAGTGTTTCTTGAGGTTGTTGAACATATCGTGGATGGGGTTTTTCTTAAGGTTTTTTGAACATATTATGGTGAGGGTGCTGGTTAAGGTTGTTGAATGTATTGTGGTTGTTGAGATTTTTTTATTTTTATGTAGGATGTGATATGCTATGTTTTCTTGGTATGGTATTTGTATAATCTTGTTTTGTGATGGAAAATGATGTTGTTTGTGGGTTAAAAGTTTGACTTGAGTTATTAGGATTGTTTGTGCTCCTAGTTATGTTAGATGTTTGGGTAGCATTTGGAATGCTAGGAGGCACAAATTGTGTAGGAATTGGGGTTGCAAAATGGTTGTTTTATAGTTTGGAATGTTGGTGCTTGGGGGGTTTGGTATGTTTGGGTTTGTTTGAATGGATGTGTGTGTTGATTAAGCTGGATTGCTCATGTTTATTTGGTTTGAATTTTTTTGATCACCTATGCTTGGGTTTTGATATAATGGATTCACAAATTATTTATAAAATGATATATAATCTATCATATGTGGGTATCATAGGTTATCTTGGTAAATTGGCATTGGTGATGGTGGTATTTGTTCAATGATAGTGTGCACCATAGGCACATTCTCACTAGTTTTCTTGACATTTTTTTGAGCTTGTTCTCTAATTGTTGCAATGTTATAATTAGAGGGTAAATTGACACCATTTTATGCAAGTTTAAGAAATTAAGAGTTGGTATCCATAGAAATAATCTAGTATCAATTTTAATAGAAAATGATGGATCTTGTTATATTTCTAAAAGTTCTTCCTTAGTAAATTTTATATATAACTTGGATTCATTAGTAATGTCTTCTATGAGGATTGTTTGATATTGGGGTGCTTGTTGAAATGGTTGTTGTGGTGTTTGATATGCACATGGGTTGAATAGATTTTTAGGAATCCCCAAAGTTGTCTTAGTATTAGTCATAGGCATGGTAACATTTGAATTACTAGGGTTTGATTCAACGATTCATTTATGTTGAGATCATGTAATAGGCATAAAATGAGATGAACTTATGGAATATAGAATTTGAGTGAAGTGTAGATTATGTGATATGGATGAGGGTTTGTTTTGAACTTGGACTTATAAGATCTATACTAGATAGATTTGGAAAAAGGTTGATATTGATGACGTTGGATTCGATGACGTTGGATTTGATGGGAGATATGAAAACCTCGAAAAGTCTAAGTTAAACTAGATCTCCATTTGATAAGTGCATAAAGGATGGTATTTAATTATACTATACTAGTGAGTCCAAGCATTTAGGGGGGTTAATGATTTCACCAAATTAGGAGTAGAAAAGACCACTAAGTTGATTTACCCATGGATATTTGATAGTAATTTAACTACTTACTTGAAATGACTATTATTCAAGAAAAAAATATAAATTAGGAGATAGGATAGGAGATTCAAGAAATATTATGATTGACTTTGGTTGATGGTGAATGGATTCTTTATGGCCGATTTTGATATCGATGTTTGTACAAAAGATAAAGAGATGTAACCTTAATAGTTTAAAATGAAAAATTGTATGAGATGACGGTGAAATTTTGATTGTTGTATGGGTGATGAATGTTGGTTACATGTATGTTACAACATAGGTTTCATATCTAAGGTTTGTATACTATAGAATTTTGGATACTAGAATTTTAAGGATTTTAGAAATTTAATTTGATAGTTAGATGCACTGCTTTGTATTTCAAAAGTGTCAATTTACTTATCAAAAGTGTCATAGGATGGTAAAAGTGATGCATTTCCCCTATAAAAAGAGAAAAGAAATGGAAAATATTAACTATGGCAAAAATGTTGCTAGGTTTATCAAAAGTGTCAAAATGTTTCAAAAGCACAACTATATAGAAATTAGGGTTTCAAATTGACAGAGAGAAAATTTTCATCAGAAGTGTCGGGTTGTGCAAATTCATTGATATGCAAAGCAAAGGCATCAATTTATTTTAAATATAAGCATCAAGTTACTGAAAAATCGTTATAGAGTTATAAAAAATGTCACTATTTATGCAAAAACAACACTATAACTATATAAGTGGGATTTTGTGTCTAAACCTAAGATCTTTCTAGGTTTTTGACTGGTTGGACTATTTTAGTTGCTAATTTTGATTTGTTTGGTCTAGAAAGAGATATAAAATAGCATAGAATATCATGTAAAAATGAATCAAAGGTGTATTTAGATAATTCACGACTTTAACGAAAAACATGCTATAATGGATACTCATTGGTTTTTACAAGAAAACACATCAAGTAGTATAGCCTAATTAGTAAGTTACAACCTATGTGTTGATTTAGTGGAGGCCCACCTATAGAAGCATAATACCTTCAAATGAGTGAGTGAATATGGAATGTGTTGAAAATTTGTGCTACCTACCCATTTCTTTGAATGTTTGGGAGTCAAACCTTTCTTTTCTCTGCTTGGGTCCAATTAGGTTTTCAGACCCTAAACAGATTTTGGACCCAAGTCCTCTTGGTCCAAGTCTATTCCCATTCTTCTGCCCCTTCCTTCCCTAGTATGATCTTAAAAACATTTTTTTCACACATGCTTAGATAGATCACTTAACCGTCAAGAGCCTGGCCCCACATATGACACATCTCTAGCCATTAGTGCAACACATACCCTCTTCATAACATGTTCCCTTACTCCTAATGCATAAAGAAAATGTGTTAGGTAGTATAAGGCTAGGATGGGACCACATGGAATTATCCTATTGCAATTCCCTCACTCTTCGAAGAACATTTTCATGAGCTAAGTATAAATTGCAAAATTGTCCTAGGTGGTGTACACAAGATGTCAACATGTGTCATAATCTGATCGCAACACACTCTTTCTTTGGAGCACATTTTATAAAGAAAGTGCATAAAAGAAATGTGTTGACTTGGGTAAAAGGGACATATGCCATAAGTCTATTACAATGCAAGGATTCCTTAGAGCATAATTTCCATTATTAAGCATAAAGAAAGAATGTGCCAAGGTATTTGTGGATAGAGTGATGATAGGTGTCAACTCCAAATTTCAGTTCTAAGCATCTTTATAGCACAATTTTGTGTTCCTGATGCATAGAGAAAATGTGATGGCCGATATAAGGCCAAGATGATGGAAAGGTGGTGTCTTCCTATTTTAGCACTAAATTTCTTCAAAACACATTTCTATTTCCTTAGTACAAAGAAAGAATGTGCTAAGCGACGAAGTTATTAAATGGACATGTGTCGAATTAAGTTTCAACACATAGTCCCTTTGCAACACAAATTTATTTATTTAAATTTGGAGGAAAAATATTCTTTGTGAACACTAATAATGGTGATGTACAGTCCATGATTGGAGCACATTTCCCCTTCATAACACGTTCTGTCCTGAAGAAATTATAAAGGTTGGACATTGATCTTGTACCTTATGTAGATTGATGACCATGTTTTGAACTTCCCAAAAATATTTGATCTCATTCCTCCATCTTGGATCAAATGAACAAATTAAAATCTATCAAAAACCAAGCATACCATTTCATGGTAACAATTGCAATAATGAATGATTTTTTTTTTAGCTACCAAGACCAAATTTTCTCACTGCAAGGATTATCCTTTATAATTTTCCATGCCATATTCAATGCAAAAGTGGTGCCCATACCTCTTTATGTATGGAAGAGATATTCCTTCTATTGTAGATCAAATTTCTTGGTGGATTTCATGGGAGTTCTCTTTTCTACACTTATAGAACATTCAATACAAAGACATGACATGCACATCAAGGTTTTCTAGGTCGATCTCAATGTGGAATTTGATGGCCTTATCTCGATTTATAATTAGATAAAACATTTTCCTAACCCTAGTAGGGTTAGGGTTTCCTCCAAAGTTATCTCAATTATGCCAAACTATAAAGGAAACAATTGTATGTATTTTGAAGGGTTATTCCTCTATCTCCTCTAGTGCTTTTCTCTAGTAGACGTTACACTCTGCTTTCTGTAACTATAAAATTAGATATCATGCCTTTGTGTTAATAGAATAACTAGTTTTTACCTCTTCCCAATGCTTGTATCCTATATAATGTTTGATACCTCTATACATGCATAAGATTCATCATTTATGTAGGCTATCTGATTGTGCTAACTTGTTGTAAGTGCTTATTGTGGGTAATTCCTACCCCTTTTGATCTTCCAGACCCAACCTTCATTCATTCTTATAAAAATGATTAAATAGGAAATTGTGTAAGATTATTTAGTAGTTTTTTTGATACTTTATGCAATCACAAGTAGGAAGAAACATATTCACTCTTAGTGCATGACCATATTTCCAAATTTTATCATTCTCTTCTCCCTTTTCCTTCTACAGTTTGATAGATTAGGATTACTATAGAGTTATCCAGTGCTAGGTCAGACTCTAAGTATTGTTGCATATAGTTTTGAGAGGAATTCAACCTTCTCCAAAGATCTGAACTCATCTACTAGGTCCCACACCTTGAGGTCAATTCCATTGTGTCATTGGAATGCTGAACCCCATATTCAACAAGTTGCAATTTCATGTGATAAAAGTTTTCGGTACACTTGATGGGAAATTTTTAATGATCCTAAATTCAATTTTCTAAGAATATTGGTGTGTTTCTTAGGAATTTTAGTCATTAAACAATCATACAAGCACATGACAATTCTCTATAATTCAAATTTGGGTGACTCTCTTGGTATGTAGCCATTTACTTTGGTTGAGTAGACCTTTGCTCTTATTTTAAATATATATTAAAAAAAATTCTTGCTATCCCTATGATCAAATATGTCAAGCTATATGGAAAGCTATGTCCACTCCTCCATTTCATGAAAATGAAAGTTTAATGCCACTCTACCAGTAATATCAAGCTATATTTATTAATTTTACTTCCCAAAGCCCTGCTATAGTGGTCTATTAGTAATTTTCAAATTCTTTCCTCCCACCCATCCCCACCCAACCTTCTTGGTAGCCTACACATGCTTATCATCAACCCTGAGAGGCTCATTGGTTTCCCAATCAACATTCTTATCCTCCCACTCAGCCACATAATATAAATAACTTGGAATAGATGAGCATAAGGGAGATATTCTTAGAATTCCAAGAGTAGTTAAGAGCCATTTATAAAGAGCATGAGTATTTCTCAAAGAAAAAGGGGCTCACCCATCAAAATAATGTTCACCAACAAGAGATGGAAGTTTAGTGGAGTTATGAGAAACAAATGAAGATCCAAAGAAGGTGGCAAGAAGAACATGTTGCAAAGAAAATTGTTGCTAAGGAAGATGAAATGAAGCTTATGCTTGCTCAAGAACTAAGGCTATAAGCTCAACCAAATTTTTGTGTGCTTAGTTTCAGACAAACACTTCTTACAACATCAAACCAAAATAGTAAGGAAGAGATCTGTAAGTACAAATTTCCAATTTTCAAGAAAGACAAGCCTCTTGAAACTTCCATTAAACCTCTTGAGCCATCATGCAAACCTTCCATGTTGGAGACTCCAAATTTTGAGAACCTTCACCCTTCATATGAGCCTATTACTGAGGAGGATCAACCTATTGTTCCTAATGAACAACCCCTTTTAGAATCCCAACAAGCTTTTCAAAGGTCTTCTGATCATTTTTCTTTGTTTGATATTATTTCAATTTATGAAGGTGGACCTATTGTTTTGCAAGATAGATGGTCAAAATAAAAAAAAGAGAAAGATGTTTCATCTAGAGGAGGAGCAACATATTTTTTGTGAGCCTCCATATGCTCCAACCAATGAATGTTTTGGCCAACCACAAGATGAAACGAAAGATGATCAATTGCAATAGAAAAACATTGAGAAAGTAGAGAATGATGATGAAGGAGAGGAAATGATCCTCTCATTTGATGACATCCCTTGTTTCATTAATGATGGGGAGGAGAGCTTATCCACACTTGCACTAGTTCAAGTCTCAAAACAATAGGATTCTAGCTTGATGAGCTAGGGTGAGGATGAATTTGATGATTTGGGGAAACAACTATTCTTGAATTTATCAATTTAGCAAATGAGGGTCTCCAATCTATTGAATCTTGTAGCTTCTTGGAAGAAGAGTTCATAAAGAGTGAGGTTGTGGCAATAGTGGACATGGTGGATAAATTATAGTAGGAGCCTAAGGTAGTTGCAGCCAATCACCAAGAATAAGAAGCAAACATAAAGAGACAACCTTAAGAATTTAGTTCTTCATGTAAATAATCTCATGATCCTGAGGTATGTATTAATGAGAGGTACATCAATACATGAAATTATGATGTATGTCAGTTCTTTGTTATCTATAAATGTGACAATGTTGAATATGAGGTCTTTATTCAAAATGAAGATGTGACTTGTTGCATTGGGAATAATGTGCCTAAGTTAAAATGTTTCAAATGAAACCAATATACTAGAAAATGCATAATTGAGAAAATATTTTTTTTTCAAGATATTAATTCTCTCATTACTCAATTTGATAGTATTCTAGAGCTCAAAATATTTTCATTTCAAATGCATGAGGAAGGTCTTCCCAGTGCAGATCAACCAAAACAATATTGGCATATTTTGCATTACCATGTGAGCTGAAAGCTTTCTCATTTAATTTTAGTTCATGTCATGAGGAGGTCAATGATTATGAAAATGACTTACTCTTGTGTGAGGAGAGTTATTGTTCCTCTACAGACAATTTGCTCCTAGTTGTTAACCTATTTTCAATAAAGTTCACCCTTGTCACAACATGTTTTCCTAAGGCACCAATACTACATGAATTTGACACTTGCATCATATAGCTTACCTACAAAGAAAAGGTTTACAATGAAGTTATCCTTCACCATACAAGTAGTGTGTGTATCGTGCATCTAGGTATATGTTTTCAATAGTTGTAGTTGTGTGAAGTTTACAACAATGGTCTGAGGGAGATTATCTCCTTCAAAAGGTTTGTCTTTGATAGATGAATATTTTTTGTAATTTTCATTTGTTAAATCCATGCACATGTTAGCTTAGTTTCTTCATTTTCCAAGAAGTGTGTTCACACTATGTTTCTAGTTTTCTTACTTTCCTCCGAGTGCAACTTGCACATATTTTGTTTTGCTCTTGGAAAGACCAATTGTTGAAGAATTCCCTAATGACCCTATTCCCAATGGATTGATAAGGCCTCTGTATTCCATGATTAGTAGGAAATCATCCCACATAAGTCACCTAAATTTTGATACTTTCTGCTACCTACCCATTTATCTAAATGTTTGGGAGTCAGCCTTTCTTTTCTCTCTTTGGGTCCAATCAGGTTTTTGGACCCTAAACAGACTTTTGGACCTAGGTCCTCTTGGTCTAAGCCTATTCCTATTCTTTGGCCTCTTCCTTCGCTAGTATGATCTTAAAAATAAATTTTGCACACATGCTTAAATAGGTCACTTAACTGCTAAGAGCTTGGCCCTACTTAAGACATGTGTCTAGCCATTAGTGCAACACATACCCTCTTTGCAATGTGTTCCCTTAATCCTAATGCATATAGAAAATGCATTGGGTGATATAAGGATAGGATGAGGCCACACAAAATTATCTTATTATAGTGTGATGCCTCTTCAAAGTGTATTTTCATGAGTTGAGCGCATTGCAAAATTACACTAGATAGGGTGCACAGGATGTCAACACATGTCATGATTTGATCGCAATATACTCTTTCTTTGGAGTGAATGTTTATAAAGTGAGAGCATAAAAGAAATGTGTTATGCCAAGTAAAAGGCACATATGTCATAATGCTAGTACAACACAAGGCTTCTTTAGAGCATACTTTTTTATTGTTGAGTACAAATCAAGAACACACTAAGGTATTTATGGATAGAGTGATCAGAGGTTTAGACTCCAAATTTCAATTCTAAGCATCTTTGTAGCACAATTCTATGTTTTGGATGCATAAAGAAAATTTATTGGGTGGTATAAGGCTAGATGATGGACAGGTGGTGTCTTCCCATTACAGTGTCGAGTTTCTTTGTAACACATTTTTTATTTCCTCAGTGCAAAGCAAGAATGTGCTAAGCATTGGATAGAGTAAATGATTAATGTGTTTCAACTTTGAGTTGTACCACATTGTCCCTTCACAACACACATTTATTTCTTTCAATATGAAGGAAAAATGCACTATTTGAACACTAATAACAATGACACGTGGTAGTCCATGATTGGAGTTCATTACCTCTTCATAGTGCATTCTCTCCTGAAGTAATTATAAAGATTTTGTGTCAACATGGTCTGAGGGGGCACACAGGCCATTGATCGTGTATATTATGAAGATCGACAACCATGTTTTAAACTTCCCAAGAAGATTTGATCTCAGTCCTCCATCTCAAATCGAATGATCAAATTCAAATCTATCAATGGATAAGCACGCCATTTCAAGGAAATGCTTGCAATGATGATTGAACAACAATTTTCAGCTACCAAGATCATAATTTATCACTTTAGGGCTTATTATTCAAAGTTTCCCATGCCATATTCAATGTAAAAGTAGTGCTCATACCTCTTTAAATATCTCATGGAAGAGACATTCCTTGTGTTGTAGACCAAATTTAATGATGGATTTCATGGTGGTTCTCTTTTTTGCACTTAAACAACATTCAATACAAAGTCATGACATGCAGATCAAGGTTTTCTAAGTCAATCTCAATGTAGGATTTGATGGCTTTATCCTGATTTCTAATTAGATTAGATATTTTCCTAACCCTAGTAGGGTTAGGGTTTTCTTTGAGGTCATCTCAATTATGCTTGAGCTATAAATGCATCAATTGTATAAATTTTTAAGGGTTCTCCCTTTGGCTCATCCAGTGTTTTCTGTAACAAACACCACACTCTACATTTTGCAACTATAAAATTAGCTTTCATACCTATGTGTTAATAGAATCACTATTTTTTACTTCTTCTCAATGCTTGCATCCTATGTAATATTTGATACCTCTATACATGCATAAGCTTCATCATTTATATAGGATGTATGATTGTGCTAAATTTTTGTAAGTGTTGATTGTGGGTAATTCTTTCCCATTTTGAGCTTCTAGACCCAACCTTCATGCTTTCTTATAAAACTGATGAAATAGGAAATTGTGTAAGCTTCTTTAGTGGTTTTTTTGATACTCTATGCAATCACAAGTAAGAAAAAACATATTCACTCTTGATGCATCACCATATTTCTAAATTTCAACATTGTCTTCTTCCTTTTCCTTCTATTGTTTGATAGATTAGGATTAGTGTAGAGTTATATAGTGCTAGATTGGACCAGTATTGTTGCATCTAGTTTTGAGAGCAAGTCATCCTTCTCCAAAGATCTAACATCATATGCAAGGTCCCACACCTTGAGTTCATTTCCATTGTGTCATTGGAACATTGAACCCCATATTTAGCAGGGTGCAATTTCATGTGACAATAGTATGCTAAGGTCATGTACCGACTTAACACCCCTTACCTTGAAAAGGATAAGGTCCTAAAATGGAATATCTATCACCTCAACAAGATAAGAGTACATGGTAACTTTGGGAATGATACTATACCATACACCACACTAAACCAATGGAAGATGGTCTTAAAAGGATTCTAAAAATAAGGTTTGTAGTGTTTTCATGAATATGGAGCCCGTTTGAGGATGCCCAACTCGAGCGTGGTCTCCCCTCTTCTCATCACCTATATAAATTTTGGTGGATTGAGGATCATGAGGCTTGGATTATAAGACATTGGTTACATCTTGGGGTATAACTTTCATTCTCCCCCCTTTATATACCCTATCGATGAACATGGTTGAAGTCATCCTTGAGGTGATGAAGTTCCTAACCAGGCCTCTTCCTACTGAATTAAATAGAAGATACTAGTGTTTCTAATTCTCAAGATAGCATGTAGTGAAAGAGAAGATCATAGTTTGTTAGTATTTCCTCAGGTGTACAAAACAGGCGCAAAATAGTGGTGTTTTTTATCTTAAAGATCATACATAGCATAAAGAGAGCATACACACCAATGGCCTACCAAACATGGCAAATAATTCTTTAATTAAAACCAAAATTCAAATGTGAGTTAATTATAGAAATTAAAATTTAAATAAATTATTTTCCTTGCATCAAATATATTAGTAGTTTGTCTTATTTTGTCATCTCTCAATGTTCACCAAGGCTACACAGATAGGTTACTTCCAAAACAAAGAGAAAACCTTAGAAAAATATCCAAGAAATAAAATAAAAAGCATCATTAAAAGTATAGAAGTGTCACTGGAAATATCAAAATCATCACTTTACTTGCCAGAATCAAACATGGTGTTGTACTTTTCAAAAGTATTGAATAATCTCAAAAGCGTCATTGTAACCCAAAAGTGTCCCTATAACCTATAGAAGTCAAACAATAGAAAAAATAAATGTGTCACTATAAATCAAAAGCGTTGTTGTATGAAATCAAAAGCGTTAGTGCGAGAGATCAAAAGTGTCGCTACATGTATCATAAGTGCTAGTTTATGTCAAAAGTATCATGACATGTTGTACAAAAGAATTGATTTGTGTCAAAAGCATATTTGTAACCTATAACTCAAGAAAACTCAAATTTACTTTAAATCAAGGATGTGGGTCCCAACGAGCATGCTAGAATGTGAATGGGTAATAACCGAGTGATCGAGATCAAGGGGGAAAGCAATAAGAAGATTAATAATTCACAATTCAAGAACCCAATTGACCGAATTAACCCATTAGTAATGAAGTGATAAGCTAATAATTACATGAAATAAATAAGAAATGAATGAAATTAAATAAATTAAAACCTATTTTAAACTCATCTAAGAATGTGATTTCTTACTCCATTGTTGAATTATGCTTTCAGATTTTGGATTTCTCAAGCTAGCATAACCCAATTGTGCAAAAGCTCAAAAGATGGCTATGGAAATTAATTTTTTATGGAGATCAACATTGCAAAAAGAGAGGTCCTTTAAATGGAGGATGAGGCTTATTTTATAGATTGTAGGATATCTAATCGACTATGGAGATCGAAAGATAAGATCAATGATTGATAGTGAATTAAGGGGCGAGGATCAATGCATGGAGAGGAAAGGTTCAATTGATTGAAGATCTTCCCAAAAATATAGGAAAATATTTTAAGATATTTTGGAGGAGGATAAATTTAAATTTGAAATTAATTTTAATTTTAACTTGAGAGTATTTCTTTTGGAGGGAATATGCAGACTAAATGAATTTAATAGTTCATTTAATTATTATTTTTCTGGTAAGTTAATAGCTGGTATGACTAAAACCATATATTATCAATCAAAAAAGTAATAGAGTTTTGATTGCCTTTCAGCCCAAGTTCAACCTTCAGAATGCCATATTGGCCCAACATCAGGGAAAAATTACTACTTAACTTGATAAAAAAGAGGCCCTACCAACCTATCTATCTACCCTACCCGATAAAACTTAAACAAAAGAAACCTATAATTTTCTACTAACCAGATTTAGGATTTACTTGCCTTCCTTCCCTTTGGATTCCAGGGACCATGCAAATCAGTGAAGATGGGGCTTGAGTCCTCTCGGCTCAAGCCCTGTGCCATTTCTTCCTTTTGCATCTATTTTGCGTGGGCGACACGAACCTTTACTAGGAATTCAAATTTTCATCTCCTGTGTGCTAGTCCATTTGCAATCACCTCCACATCCCATCCATCATCTTCTATCCAGTCTTCGCTTGAATCCAGTAGTACTGGGGTCACCGGAGTGTTTCTATCCTCGTTGTCATTGTCCACTTCGAACCCTCCTTGAGCCATATAGTTTTTCAATTCCTCATTTTTCATAGGAAGAAGGAGGCCCACCATGTGGAGAAGGAAGTTAATGTGTCTGTCTATATCCCTACACTGTTCCTCCAATTCCTCGGGCTCCACTGTCGATAGAATCATAAATTTTGGAACTAGCCTTCCTCCCCGTCTCTTGAGCAGGTAGTAATGTTGCGGCATAGGAATTCATGCATAGTCATCGATATTATCCAACACTGCATCTATTTCCCCTAGGTACATATTTTTGAATAGACGCTGGCAGAGGTTATTTACCCTTGACTTCTCCATGCCCCTGTAGAGTGTGAGGGCTAAGAAAATCTCAGGGATGTCTGTGTTGAGTTGATGCTTATGGTAAGACCAGATGAATTCCTGACCCAACACCTCCTGAACTGCATGGATGACCAACTTATCCTTCACCGAAAGGACACTGTGCAACCTGTCATCCGTCACTTCACCCTAAAATGACACCATGGTTGTAGTTGTTTCTAGACATATAGGTGTATCCATTGTTCTATCTTCTCCCACCTATACTTCTCTAGGTACTTCTTTTCTATACTTCTAGTTGTGGCTTTTCCAGTGACACCACCCATACTTATAGCCAAATGAACTACCTTTTCTGAACTATATTTATTGCGCTGTCCTTTCACATAAGTGATACCAAATTTCGTTCAAAAATTCTCAAGCTCACCAGCCTGACGTGACTTCAAATTGCCTTGAATCGATCAACTAAATCTTGAAAGGGCAATTATCTATCAAATGTGTCACAACTCAAAGTCTGAAGCGTACCTTTCTTACTGACTGTAGGTTTAAGTGAATACATGGAGCCAACCAAATCCTCCACATCTTGGATTTTACGTTGACAATTTCCATACCTTCATGCTGATGTGACACTTTGCTCAACTCTGACTTAGCTATCACTACCCAGATCGTACTCTGCCTCTGCCACCACACCTTTTGCCAAACTGTTTGCCTCTATATTTCCTTCACGGTACATGTGGCTGACTTGGAATTCCTCAAAGGATGAGATGAGGGTCCAGATCGGTCGCAACCAGTGATGCAATAACTAGTTTAGGGTGAAGTTGCTTCTGATAGCATTCACTATGATTAATGAATCCCCTTCCAGGTGCAGCTTCGATGCCTCAATGTGTTTTCCCAATTCCAATCCTCTCAGGGCCACCCTGATTTCTACCATGTTTTTTGTTGCTTGGCCGATGTACTTTTCCTTCTATGCAAGCTTCCTTCTTTCAGAGTCTCTTGCCACACAACCTATGTCGGCCGCTTCAGGATTACCAGTAGAGGAACCATCAAAATTTACTTTAATCCAACCGAGTAGTGGTTTTTGCCATACTGTTCTTTTGATTTATTCCTTTTGTGTTGCTTCCAAAGCACATAC
The DNA here is from genome assembly GCA_007115665.2 of Sequoiadendron giganteum. NCBI lineage: Eukaryota > Viridiplantae > Streptophyta > Pinopsida > Cupressales > Cupressaceae > Sequoiadendron > Sequoiadendron giganteum. Next base: position 547,671,805 of record CM021106.1, read on the forward strand.
AATGGGAGGAATGTACAACCCAACAAATTTATTAGTAAGCTTGATATCTTTGTTAGAGAACACATTTTTTGGGAAGGTTATCTTTTTTGCTGCACTGTTTGCCAATTCCACCACCGCCTTGACTAGGTGCCTTACGAGCATTTCTCTACCCATTGATTACTCTCGGAAGATATGCATGTTCCTTTCATTCCATATTTCGTAGCATACCGTGGATGGTACTATTTTCCAAATTTTGCTGAAGACTCCATTGTGAAGGTTCCTTGGCCACATGGAGAGCCAAACCTAGAGGTTTTTCGATAGCGGGGTCAGGTAGCTTAGAAGCCCGAGCATGAATTTCTAGTATTACTCGGCATAGGGACATGCGAGAAAAAGGTGTGATGTCGTTTCCGCCTATTGTTTACACATTATACATCTACTAGGACCCCTGAAACCTAGCTTTATTAGCCTTTCCTGTGTTAATATCTTTCCTTGGGTGGCTAGCCATGTGAAAACCTCGGCTTTCGACAAGACATTTTTCTCCCATAGGAGTGCATTTGGCCAGATTTTTCCTCCCTCCCACCTTACCTTGAGCTTATATCCGATCTTTACTTTATACTCGCCATCTGTTGAGGCATTCCAACTGAGTACATCTTCCCCTTCCCTGACAAGAATAGTCCTGGCCTTCAAGATCATCTACAGGGCCTTCTTTTGCGCCTCAGGGGTATTGCACGCATCTAAATTTTTCCATCTCCACTGGTGTATTCTATTATTCCAAACTCTATCCTTGTAGTCACTCACTTTCAGGCCCTAGACCCTAATTGTTTCTACCTTGATTGCTGCCAGGTCCATCATATTTCCTAGCTTAGAGTGTCCGTCCAATGAATCTTCCCAAAACGATGTGTTCATACCATTGTGGACTTCCCATGTGACATACTTACAAATAATAACCCTACATTCATAAATGAAGTTCTAGATTACCGAGCCTCTTGGTGGGTTGAGTACCCTGACTATGCTCACTAGATCATCTGAGTCGAGGGGCAGGTGCATGGAAATGGGTAGCAATTCTGTGGACACCCTAAAAAAAAAAGTTGAAAACCATAACGCGAGTGCATTATAACGTGCTCTCGTTATGTTTTTCGTTAAACCTAGGAAAGGTCTCGACGGCTACAACTGCAAAGACATAATGCGAGCACATTATAATGTGCTCGTGTTATCAACTGTTAAAAGCAAAAAAACAAATGCAAAGCTCTCATTGGCATTTCGACTGGTTTTTTTGTTTAACCCATGGCCAAAAAACCTAGAATATTGTGCTCGCGTTCTAGGAGGAGAATTTATTCACCAAGAATCTATATTTCTTCACAATGATGGCGCCATGAAGATTAGGAGCTGTAAGAGGTAAGGATTCTATGGCTTTTGTTTTGAATTTGTTAGTTTTAGGTTGAATTTGATATCTATTTGTTTGAATTTTTAGGAGATGCAAATCAACCTGTAAACCCTCAAAATCCTCAACAGGAAGACCAACCAAATCCTCAAGATCAAAATCAACCACAACATCAACCTCCTCCACCAATCAATCAACCCCCTCCCGACACTCAACAAAATTTAATGAGTGAAATTGAGAACAACAGAAAACAAATTGAGGATTTGATCAATAGGTTGAGTGATCCAAATGGTTCAACCACAAAAAGAATGACCCTAGCAAATTCATTGAAAGATATGCTAACAAACGTAGATTCAATTAGCAAACAAATAACTGGATGGGAAGATAGGAGACAGGTGGCTAGGGACTATTATGCAAATAAACTATCATACAAGGATGTGAAAGATTTCAAAATTAAAAAAAGTGATTTGTGCTCATTATTCACCGTCCCACGCACAAATCAAAATCTTACCCTCAATGCGAAGAGGTTTCTTATCCATTGGTGCCACCACCAATAGATGAAGGAGCGGTTTTATGATAGGTGGTACATGGTCTTCAATTACCCACCGTGCAACAATTGTGAGGTCCCACAATATTTCCTTAGGAAACTATATAGTGAGTTCATATTGAAAAAAATCCCAAATTATTTTGATATGAGGGATTTCCAGGGGAGAGGTGGGGGGTCAGCTCAGGATAGACCTGGTGCACAACCGGATCCTACGTGGCAAGGTAGATGAGCTCTCGCTAGGCCACATCATGAGCATGTTGTTATGCCTTCTTTCGTGAAGGAAAGTGCTGACGTAGAGACATTGCAGACAATCAACACTTTGACCCAAAGTGTCATCCATCATACTAGCCCTATTCTACAACCTCATCCAGGGGAGTCTTCTAGTGGTGGCCTTTGAACACATGTGTGTCAATCTTGCAGGGCTACTTGTTCACATGACCCCACTGACCTTCAAGAGACTGGTACGCAGGATTCGTCTGTAGCTATGGAGATGGAGAGGGCAGCTGAAATTTTGCACGAGGCATATGGCATTGATAGTCAGGTAAATGTTAGTGCATGTGTTCATTGAATTTAATTTATTAAATTTCGATTTTGAAATGCAAGACTAACTAAAAATGTTTTATGATTTTAATAAAATTGCAGGGTCACAGTGTTGAAACTGGATACACCAATCCCCCACCAACCTATTTTTGCAGTACACCTATCGCTAGGGTATGTAACTAGTAAACAATTATAAGTTTAGTGCATATTAATGGCATTGTTTTACGAATGGTAATTTAATATGCAATTTTGGATGTTGAATAGACTAATATTGGAGGTTTTGATGGAAGACTTCCCAATGGCGGTGGATTTACTCAAACCTTCACGCAGGTAATAGAATAAAGAGTTTAACTAATGAATGAAGTACTTAATATATTTGTGTAGTTTATACATGCACATTGTTGATTACGTTGAATAATTTGTTGTTTTTATTTTCAGTTGTTGCGAGACGATACACCTTTGAATGTGATGAGGGCAATGGATATTGGTATGACATCCGCTATACAATCCTCGATGGCTCTGATAGAAGAGGTATGAGGCAAATTAGTAAATTTTAATTTACATTTGTTGTTATAGATGTTAGTTAGTGAAAAATCAAACCATTATTGATTCACGTAGTTTTTATCTATTTGTATGGTTTATACAGTGCCTGAGCATGGGCATGAGGATATTTCCCTCATGGAGAGAGATCGTGAGAAGGCTGTAAGTGATTATTTTGTCAAATATATCATTTTTTATAATGTAATTTCTATTTATTCATGTGTTTACTTCTTATTGTAATAGTTAAAACTTCACCATGAACTAAACCCTAGGAGGAGTAGCAGGAGCACTCCATGAGCATAGCAAAAATGAGTGACAGACCTATCACCATCCAATCGAAAAGGAAAGGGAAATATTTTATTTCTTGTGCATGGAGAGCAATGACTTTTGATTCCAGAGTCCTTTGTTGTATGCCTGCATGGCAGTTTTGTACATATTTTTTATTGGACATATTTGACATTGTATGCCTAGATGGCATTCTCGTAAGCCTATATGGCTATTTTGTACATATATTTCATACTTATATCGACATATATTTATGTATTCCTTCATGGCTATTTGGTTAATACAAATATCTTTTATCGATGCCTGTCCATATTTGCATTCTAAATTGATGGTTCAATAGATATGAGTTATGCATATTCAAGTGTATACTTTACAACTTACATGTATACTTTGTGACTTACGTGCATTCGAGTGTATACTTTGTGGCTTACTTGTTTTCATACATATACCTTGTATTCATGCATATACTTTGTTTTAATTTGTGTATACTATGTATTCGTGTGTATAATTTTTGAGGCTTACGTGTTTTTGAGTACTTGTACTTCCCTTATTGGCATGCACATGTTTGACTTATTCACATGTATAATTATTAATTGGTTATCCGTAACATTGATCTATGTCATCCTCAATGCATGATCCTTGAGATGGAGTAAGTACACCCTCAAGGTCAAAAGGAGTTTCACATGCATTCTTTGTAGGCTCATTTTGGTAGTGAAACCAAAAACCTCTTGCATCATGGAAACAATTTTTTTTCCCTTTATAGCAGGTCTAAAGCCATTATCATTCTCCATCAGTTCTTCATGTATCCAATCCCCATTAATGGTTGTCTCATGACCTTCATGAAACCGAGCACTTATCTCATTTGTGATAGAAGAAATGTATGAAGATTTATCTTCCTCCTCATGAAACATTCATTGTCATGAGAGATGTGTTCTTGTGAACCACTACCGATGAATCATGGGTCAATGAGTTTGACTTGTAAAAATACACGATTGAATCCTGATAGCAATATCACAATATTTATATATCTAAATGTGTTATTTCCTTCAACTAAAATTTGTGCTTATACTTATGTGATTGATGTATGTTTGTGTATGGGATCATAGTAATTTCTATTTGATGATGCTATTGTGTCTTTAAGGTTTATTTATTAAAGGGTGCATGAAACAAGTTTTAAATCCTTACAAATCTTTGAATTTCTTAGGTTTTTCTATTTGTTGAGTCTGGGCTCTGAGCCCGAGTCCAAGTCAAAAAATGGCTTGTCAAGTTCGAGGCGAGTCCTAGTCTTGTAACACTGGTGTGAACACATCGAGGAATAATGTATATGTCGATGAAGAGAGAACCCATCCTTGTTTCCAAAAAAACCATGGTATAGATATGGTTGGTCGAGATAAAACATCACTCTCCTAGATAGTTCAAACCATAATATTTCATGGCTACAAACAAACCTTCATTATGTGTGTTATTGATCCTACTGAAGAAATGGTGGAACATGTTGTAGATCAAATATTGCAACCCTAAGTCCACAATAAGGTTACTTGTCCGGATTTCCACAAATGTCTTTAAGATGTTCATCCTTCTTGAGTAATGTGAACTATTGATGTTATCTAGACCTTTGAAACTATCTACAATCATGTGCAATAGTGTAGAAGCTAGAGCTATATCTAATACTACAAATGACTGCTCAATGGAATCCTAATAGCAATATCACAATTTGACACATTGTAGAAAATACCTCCTACTTATCAATTGATGAGCTAAAGGGGATCTATAATGAATGTTTCATAAGGCACAACACTTGCTGAAGGTTTTGCAAAGGGTATAGGGTTGAAGGGTTGAGGGATTAGGGTTTAAGGGTTGAGGGATTAAGAGGGTATAGGGGTTGAGGGATTAGGGTTTAAGGGTTGAGGGATTAGGGTTTATGGGTTGAGGGATTAAGAGGGTTTAAGGGTTGAGGGATTAGGTTTTAAGGGTTGAGGGATTAAGAGGGTATAGGGGTTGAGGCATTAGGGTTTAGGGGTTGAGGGTTGAGGGTTGAGGGTAGAGGGTTCAATATTTAAGGGTTGGAGTGAGATAGAGGGAGGGAGGGTTAAGGGTATAGGGTAGAGGGTTTAGGGTTTAAGGGTTAAGGGTTAAGGGTAGAGGGTAAAAGGGTTTAGTGGTTTAGGTTTTAAGGGTTAAGGATGAAGGATTGAGAGTTAAGGGTAGAGGGGAGAAAGATAGAGGGAGTGAGTGAGTGAGAGAGAGAGACCTAAGAGAGAGAGAGGTGGTAGGAGAGAGAGACTTGGGAGAGAGGGATGGTTAAGGGTAGAGGGTAGAGGGTTCAATGTTTAAGGGTTAAGGGTTTAGGGTTTAGGGTTAAGGGTAGAGGGGATAGAGATAGAGGGAGTGACTAAGAGAGAGAGAACTAATAGAGGGAGAGGGGGTAGGAGGGAGAGACTTGAGAGAGAGAGAGAGATGGAGGGAAGATATATAGACTCTCCCTCATCCCACTCTCTCTCAAGAATCTCCCTCCTACCCCCTCTCTCTCTTAGGTCTCTCACT